>JAOQMM010000172.1:25164796-25175962 GCA_027563515.1 Erythroxylum platyclados | reverse complement strand
GGTGGTATATGGCCGAGACCCCCCACGCCTACTTTCATACTTGGCTGGCTCCACACGATTGGAGGTTGTAGACTGTGGTGCACCCTTGCCAAAAAATGGCAATTTCCGATGAGTTTCGGGTTGGATTTTCATGCTCCTGGGCTCGTTTTCACCCCGTTTCTCAAGGCTAACTACATCTATTCTAGTTTCATGCAATCAAACGCAAGAAAAAACCGAAAAACGGGAAGTCATTCTTCGAAAATCTTATGGAGAGAAAAACCAAAAAATCTTATTTTTTAACAACCCGATCACGTCACCGCTCTGATACCACGTATAATACATAACAAGACCTTAGTTACGTACCTCAGATCGAACGGGAAAGGGAAAGAAACGAAGAAATGCAGAAAATACCTGATTTCAGTCTTTAAACTTCAAACGAGCTTTCCGAAGCCGAAACGAGCCTATATTCGATGTCGCCTTCATGGGAAGTACTCACCGGGACGCGGTCAACGTCTTTCTACAGTTTTCTCAAAATGTAAGCACTCCTAACGGGCCAGAGAATCCTTATGCTTACGATTGATATAAGCAACTGCAAGAGACTTTAACCTATTTATATAGCTTCCATATCTGGCTTCCTTATCACAGGCCCGATATGGACACGGTCCATACTAATTGGGATCTATTTTCGTCCTGGACTTTGACCCATTAATTTAGATCATTTATTGGGCCACTTTATTATCTTTTTCTAGATCAAATTACGTAACTTAACCAGTAATTTAGTTAAAAACCGAAGAATATAATTAATGGTTGTCCAACCTTATGAGATGAGACAAACATGCCTTTAAGGGCAAAATTGTCTTACATTATCATCTCTGACTCTACATAGCTGGGTTTGAATATCATCTCTCTCTCCATATTCAGAGCGTTGACGAAACCCAAAGTTTCTCACTTTGCCTCTCTTTCTGCTCCTTTTTCATTACCAAACTTGCTTTACCCTTCTTATTTGCTTCTTCAATCTTAACGAACCATAACATTGATTCTCTTGTTTTGGATTTCTTTATGTTTTTTCTTTCGTTCAGAACTTTATGTTAATATCTTTAACTTTCTGGGATATTCCCATCTCATTTTCTTGAAAGTAAATGTCTCTGATTTATCTCTTTCTTGGTTCTTGATCTAAAGAACTTCTTTTGACTCGTTTAGTTTTCATTTTTCAGCGAATTCAAAATTTTGGATTTTTCGATACTATAAAAGTTAAAAATAATTATAAATATATATATATATATATAACACCAATTAATATCAAAAACAAAAACTAAATCACTTCACTCCGACATTGGCACCAAAATTCTTGATACATGTCAAACACTCTAAAAAATAAAACCTAGCTCTATATAACTAAATTTTTAGTAATTGTGAGAAAGGATCATATACACCAAGAGCGTGTGTTTAGATTTATAGCGAATCAATATAGGAATTAGGAGGTTCGGCTGAATTCATTTATTAAAATAAAGTAATACCAGACTATTGGAGACAAATCAAACCAAACAGTGTAAAATTCTAAGGACTAATCAGTGGGCTTCAAATCCAATTTGTAGTTAAATCTTAACATTCACATGAATGTGTGCAATCAATCATCATATTATTTTCATAACTATCTTTGAAACTATTAATCGTAGATTAACAATAAGCTCTGTTAATCTGAATTTTCTTTTAGGTTATATGTAATTAAAGCAAGCAGGTCTAACAATCAGATAACCTAGAATAAGCTTTATAGATTCAATGTGACAATCACATTATGAAATAGAAAATAGGTTAATTTAGGAAATAATCATATAAGCTCAGTTCATTTAATCTATGTTATGTCAGTTATGCAGTTAGGCAAGCTGCAATCTATGGTCGAACGGTTGGAGACATGGATTGCATGGCTGATAGCTTGTAGAAATCTCTGTAGACACCACTTAGGGAGTTTAAGTTAAATCTACAAATAGAGGACTTGGGAGGTCATATTGATGCTGAGGAATCAGGAACTATGGCAGGCCAACCAAAAACAATGTTTGATTATTCTAGATCAAACTTAGCAGGAGTGGAGTCCATCATTGTTAGGCCGACTTTTAATGCTAACAATTCTCAAATTAAGATGAGTATCATTTAGATGGTGCAATATTCTATTCAATTTGATGGTCTATAAAACTTTCTAGATATTTGTCATACTTTTAAGATCAATTTGACCAATGACGAGGCGATAAGATTGAGATTATTCCTATTTTTATTAAGGGGCAAGGCGAAGCAATGGTTGAACTCTCTACCAAGATCATCACTTACTACATGGGATCAATTAGAAGAGAAGTTTTTATTGAAATACTTCTCATTAGTAAAGATTGACTAGTTGAGGAATGATATCTCCTCCTACTCCTAGGCTAATTTAAAAGCATTATATGACACATGGGAGAGGTTTAGGGTGATGTGAGGAAATGCCCACATCATGATCTACCACTTTGGATGAAAATTTAGACTTTCTATAATGGGCTAAATTAGACTATAAGTTAGACAATAGATGCAGTGGCTAGGGGTACTTAGAATAATAAGACACCCGAAGCAGCTCATGACCCTATTAAAGACATGACGATGAATAACTATCAATGGTGCTCTTCTCGAGCTCGACATAACAAGCCAAAGGGGGCATATGAAGTGGATGAAGTAACATAATTGGCAACCTAAGTTGAGGCTTTGAATAAAAAAATTGATGGATTAATAATGATTCATCAGTTCCAAGATATGCAGTGTGAGGAATGCAGGTTAAGACATTTAGGACAAGACTGTCAAGCACTATAGCCCCAACATGTGGATTACATAGGTAATGCTTCCAAACCCCAAAAAAATTCATACAGTAATATGTACAATTCGAGTTAGAGGAATCACTCTATTTTCTTTTGAATCAAATTAAGATACAATTTGAGTCAAGTTATCCTAAAATTAACTTCCTAAGTCAATATTAATAGTAATCACATCGATAATTGCATTGAAATCAAAAGCATATACCTTTATACCTTCATCAAGATTTCACTCAATACACTCAAGTGTTTAGGGTAAAAGGTATCAAAACTCTTAAATGGCTAAAAGCTCAAATTAGGCCGAACTTTTTTGGGTTTGATCAATTTAAGACCAAACATTTTAAGTTGCTCAATTAAAATCTAAACATTATCAAGTTTACTCAATGTTAGGCTATTTTGGACAGAAATCTGGCAGTATCATACACACACCGTTAAGTCAATTTAAAGAGACCAGGTGGATTTCAAATGCCATGTAAAAAACACACGTGGATTTTTAAAAAAAATTATTTTTACATTTTTACTCAGAAACCTAAATATCCAAATAGTCACCCTCTTTTTCTTGGAAACTTAGCAAAAGAGGTAGTTTGATTTGGTGTCTTGCCTTTTCACGCACCATCATTATCGATCACTCCGATCCCTCTTGTTAATCCGCCTTCCAACTGTTGAAAAACATGAATAGGAGAACTATTGAAGTTCTGGCATCAAGGTTGTACTTCTATTACTCTCTAAGCTGTGAACTCTCCAGGGATCTTGTTGAGATTAGAAGGTGGTTTTCCTACATTCCTTTGAATTTAACATTTCAAGTTCTAAGGTATAATCTATCTATTCCTTTCATAAATGTATTTCTCATTCCTTTGAATCCTTCCATATAACAGATGGACCTGCTGAAGATCTTTATGGAATATTCATCAGTCGAGTATGTCGAGAGCACCCAGAGAATTCTTAAATAAGATTAGGGGTGAGTGATAATCCCAGTATGAGTTTTATGTGGTAAATCATAGCTTTATGTTCTGCGGTACTATGCTAATGACCTAATCCCTCCTAATGAATCGCATAGGAGATCCTAGGTAGGTAAATTTAGACCTTATGTTAACCTATTACTAAATGTAGATTTACTAGTAATTGAATGTATTGCAGTCTTACAAAGTGGGTGTCGCCACTTGTTAAGATGACAAGTAGCTATGTCAAAGAGAACATCGACATTTCAAAAAAGAGAATGGATGTTTCTTCATTGGATGGGCTTCAATTTCATTGGTATACAACATTTTCAAGTTTTCTTGCCTTTTAGATAATGTCTCAAGATAAATAATGCACATGATTTTGTCTTTACTTTCTCTTTTAATGGTTTTGTAGATGTTATGGAAATCTAAGAACAAGTTACATATTGATTTGCTACAAATAGTCTAGCATGATAATAAACACTAGATCTTAAGTCCTTTCATTTGTCAACAATTCACAAGGTTCTGAGAACATTGTGGTTAATATATTTAAATGTTGTTTTTTACATAGGTGGGACTATTCTAATCCTGGTTACCTGGATGCCCTTAAACACCTGAAAGACCTGAAAGAAGAAGGTCAGTACAATTATTGATGATGACATTAGAATTCTCTCTCTTTATTCAATTTGTTACTTTAGCTAGTGGCATGCAGGTAAGATTAAGACTGTTGCTTTAACAAATTTTGATACTAAGAGGTTACAGATTATTCTGGAAAATGAAATCCCTGTTGTCAGCAATCAGGTGAGTTTTATATAATATTGTGCTGTTATTTATTTGTGTATAACATCATTGTTATAAACTGTATATTCTACATCAGGTGCAACATTCAATTGTGGGCATGCGACCTCAACAAAAAATGGCAAAACATTGTCAGCTTACAGGAGTTAAACTAATAATGTTCTCTCTCTTTCTCTTTACATGTGTGTGTATGTGCACATGTGTGCATGTGTCTATATGTTCCCTTCTCATTATGCTTGCATTAAGTTATTCATGGAAAATGATCTTTACCTTTGTTCATTAAATTAAGCACAAAATCTTAAATTAGAGACATTGTCTTTTTTACTTTCTATTTAATTTTTATTTTCATTATTCTCCTTATCTCTATATGTTCTTGTTGTATCTATGTATTTGCTGGTTTCTACTTACAAGGCTACTAAAATCTAATCTATGAGGGCCATCCGGTTTTTGCAATAAATAATACAATTGAAACAATATTCTTAAATGTAGGTATGGAACAGTATTAGGTGGGTTATTGATGCGACTTTGGATCATGTAAATGTGTGAATGGTATCTAAGGAGACAGGGGAGATATATTCCACAAACAAACTAGAGATTGCCTTTAACTCGTGGATTGCCTTTTTCCTCAATATGTAAAACGAGGCTGTATGCACACTTAGGTTTCCTCCAAATTCCCACAAGGAGAAGGTAAGTGCTAAGAAGAGGAGGGAGAGACCACAACAAGAATAAGAGCTTGCAAAGCTATAGCTGAAGAGGACGATGATGAGTTCTAATCAATCTTTTGCTAAAGATGTTTCCTTTCACCATGAAAATGCTCTCCAATTTTGAACATGTGTTTTGATAACTCATTATCAACAGGTTATTACTGCTAAATTAACTTGGTCTTCTATTAGAGGCATAACTTACATTTCTAGTGTATCTTCATACTGGTTCTTGAATTTGTTGCATAATTTATCATTGCATTTGAAAATTGCAACTTGAGTATAGACATTTGAATCAAGGTATGTATGGTTACATTTTGGTGACTCTAGAATATTGAGAAAATGCAACATCTTAAGGCTTCTTTCCATCTTAAATTTGAGAACTGATGGATATTAAATTTATCATTCCTATGTTATAATGGAAGGCATTTTAGTTACAACTTATGCTCTGATATTGATAAGCAGATTACCTTCGCAGTTCTTGGCATCAATTATGCTTGGCAATTAGGAGGAACTAGGGTCGACAACAGGTCGAACTAGGCAATAGGTCGAAACAAGCTTGGTAACAGGTTAAAATAAGCAATAGGTCAAACTAGGCTTTGCCGAATTAGGCTCGGATTCCATATATATAGTTTCAAGTAGAATTCTACCAAAAATGAAAAGTCTATCCAATAAACAAATTTAGACTTTTTAAATATCTGAAACTCGAGTTAAATCAAACTCAAATTTGCTTAAGTCCGATAAGCTTGACACTCAGAGACTATTGATTTGAAGAGATGAGGAATACTTTAATGCCTGGTTTAACAATGCCCAATTTAGAGAATATATTACATCATAAGCTAAATTTTATGAATTTATTGTACTAAGTTCAGAACCAAAACAAGAGGTTTAAACTAAAACACAAAGCAAATGCAATGAAACACAAAAGACCTGAACATCAAATTGAAAGACTATCATTAGAGCCAGAGAATCTTTAACATGAATTGTTTCTCAGTCTAAGTGTTAACGACTCCAGCTCACGAATGACGACAAACAAGATGATCCCTTCAGGAGTTTCATACACGCGACGACTTTTCATACCAACAAGTCGGTTAACACAATCATCTACCTTAGACATGGTACAATCACTGATGTGTCTAAGCCACCACTATATGCCAAAAACACCTTATTAAATTTTCCATGCAGCCTTCCACTGATTATAGCCCCAGACACATGTGCCTCTTTATCACTAGACAGAATAGCTTGAACAAATGCAATCCAAGAGAACATTTATTAGGAATCACAAGAGATTTCACCAACGCATAATCCAAATCAATCAACACAAAAGGACAGAAATACACCCATATCAAAACATGGTATGAGGAGAAGTTCCACATAACAGGTTAGTTAAAATTCCTCATTTTTGTCTCTCTTGTTTAATATTCTTTTATGACAAAGCAAATAACAACTTCGATTACATTAAGGGTCATTTTGAGTTATATAAGAATCCATAATAGGAGTCAACAAGAAGAGTAGTAATAATAGCAGAAGTTCTCACCTTGACTTTTATGGACTTTAATAACTTTACTATTTGGAGTAGCAAACCCTTGGCCATGGAGTTCATGAGCATTTTTATCGAGCTATCACTCAAAATCAATACAATTCCATCAAGAAAATGCCAACCAATAGACTAAACCAAAAAAGGAAAACAAATAAACATAAGTATAAAACAAATACCTCATGGATCAAAAATGAAAAATTGAAGATACACTAGAAATTTCAGGCTATTTTGTGCTTAATTTAATGAACATAAGTGAAGATCATTTTCCATGAATAACTGAATGCAAGCATAATAAGAAAGGAACACAAACACACACACAAAGACACATGCACGCTCGTACACACACAAAGAGAGAGAGAGAGAGAGAGAGAGAGAGAGAGAGAAGTGTTATTAGATTAAATCCTATAACCTGACAAAGCTCTGCCATTTTCTGTTGAGGTCGCATGTCCACAATTGAATCTTGCACTTGATGTTACAATTTATAACAACGATGTTATACGCAAATAAATAATAGCACAATATTATATAAAACTCACTTGGTTGCTAACAATAGGAATTTCATTTTCCTATTTTAATTTGTAACCTCCTAGTATCAAAATTTGTTAAAGCAACAGTCTTAATCTTACCTGCATGCCACTAGCTAAAGTAACAAATCGAATAAAGAGAGAGAATTCTAATGTCATCATCAAAAATTGTACTGACCTTCTTGTTTTAGGTCTGTCAGGTGTTTAAGGGCATCCAAGTAACTAGGATTGGAATAGTCCAATCTGTATAAAAAAGAAAGTTTAAATATATTAACCACAGTGTTTTCAGAACCTTTTGAAATGTTGAAAAATGAAAGGACTAAAGATCCAGTGTTTATTATCATGCTAGAGTATTTGTAGCAAATCAATATGTAATTTGTTCTTAGATTTCCATAACATCTACAAAACCATTAAAAGGGAAAGTAAAGACAAAATCATGTGCATTATTTATCCTGAGACATTATCTGAAAGGTAAGAAAACTTGAAAGTGTCGTATACCAATGAAACTGAGGCATATCCAATGAAGAAACATCCATTCTCTTTCGTGAAATGTCGATATTCTCTTTGGCATAGCTACTTGTCATCTTAACAGGTGGCGGCACCCATTTTGTAAGACTACAATACATTCCATTACAAGTAAATCTACATTTGGTAATAGGTAAAGTCTAAATTTACCTACCTAGGATCTCCTATACGATTCATTAGGAGGGATTAGGTCATTAGCATAGTACACAAAACAGAAAGCTATGATTTACCACATAAAACTCATACTGGGATTGTCACTCACCCCTAATCTTATCTAAGAATTCTTTAAGGTGCTTTCAACATACTCGACTGATGAAGATTTCATAAAAATCTTCAATAGGTCCATCTGTTATATGGAAGGATTCAAAGGAATGAGAATTACATTTACGAAAGGAATAGATAAACTATACCTTAAAGCTTGAAATGTTAAATTCAAAGGAATGTAGGAAAACTAACCATCTGATCTCAACAAGATCCCTAGTGAGTTCAAAGCTAAGAAAGTAATAGAAGTACAACCCTGATGTCAGAATGTCAACAGTTCTCCTATTCATGTTTTCCAATAGTTGGAAGGCGAATCGGTGAGAGGGATTTGAGTGATCGGTAGTGATGATGTCTGAAAAGGCAAGCCGTCGGATTGGACAACCCTTTTTACTAAGTTTTCGAGAAAAAGAGGGTGGATATTTGGGGATTTAGGGTTCTGAGTAAAAATATAAAATATTTTTTCTTTTCTATAAATCCACGTATTTTTTTTACACGACATCTAAAATCCACCTGGCCTCTCCAAATCAACTTAACGATGCTTGTATGATGCTGGCATATTTATGTCCAAAATAGCCTAACATTGACTAGACTCGTTAACGTTTAGACGTTAATTGAGCAAGGTTTTGTCTTAAATTGATCAAAGCCAAAAAGGTTTGGCCCCAATTTGAGCTTTTAGCCCTCTCAAATCAATGCATAGTAGAACTCTTACCATAAGTTTTCAATATTAGCACATCTCCGCCACTTTTGTATAAAATAGAAACAAAAATCAAAAGGTCTTTATACAAGTTATAATGGGGCTTAGGTACGATATGGTTGAGATAATAAGAAGGGTTGAATTGAAAGAAATTTACTAAAAAAATTACAAGAAACTTATGTACAAATATATAGGTCCTTTTATTGCAACCTCATTAGTACCATATACTTATTCACAGTTTTTCCTAATGTTTTTTTTAAATAATTCTGAGCATTCAATACCAAATTTATCATGCATTCAAGTTTTTTACGTTCCTAAACTGCAAGTATGATTCTTTGTTCACACTATATCCACACACTAGGGAACATTCCTCCAAGATAGAGTGGGTACGAAGCTTGAGTAAGTTTAAGGGGAATGATAGTAGTATGAAAAAGTGCTGACGAGGATTAGACTTGTGTACTCCATACTCAATAAACTTTGGTAAAGTTGTCTTGCCACTGATGGTAAGAACATCGAAGGTAGACTGAGATCATTTGTTGTATAAATCAACTCAACATTACTGTGTAAACCCAAAAGGGTTACTTGATATCATTAATTCATTTATCCTACAAATGAGCATAAAAACATAGAAGCCTCGCAAAGTCTTACAGAATGCAGGGAAAGGGAAATGAAATTTGAGCAACATGAACTTTTTCCATTTTAAAACTTATGAGTCTACCTTTTGAAGGAGCTCAACAAGTCCCCAACAGTCTTTAAATTTGTATTAGTCCCTATCAAATTATTTATTGTAGTTTTGCTTATGTTTGCAATAGGGAAGTCATGTTGTTCTTTGTAGTTTTATCAATCATAATGACAAAAGCATACTATATAACCTCTTATTTCATGGAATTGGAGTTGTTAAAGCTTTTAAAAGAGTATAAATTCATTATATAACCATTTAAGAAACTTAATAAAATTCATAACGTTGGTCTAATCACTCTTATTAAGCATAACATCTTCAAAGTCAATCAAAATTTTACTATCCAAATCCTCTAAACTATTAAAATCATTTTTATAACACAAAATAACTTCTAACTTCAAATAAGTTTTATTCCAACTAGGAGGATAATCTACCAATAATGAACTTTGATACTTGAAGATGATATTTTCACTATAATTTTTTAAGCTCATCCAACCTTTGCAATCAACTTTGACATATTGTATCACATCCTAATCTTTTTTATGAGAATCTTAAACAATGTGAAGTCCATCCTTGATAGCAAATCAAATGATATAAGAACAACACCTTATATGAAAAGTTTGTCTATAAAAAACAAAAACATTTTTCTTTATTAACCATTTCTATATTTATTAAACAACAATATCATTCGATGAAGTATTGTAAAAACTTATACATATAACCTTTTTAATACCCCACTCATTCACGCAAAAGTCAATGGAATTTAATTTATGCTTTGAACATTACTAAAGATTAACTATACAAGTGAACTTATCATTCTTAAAATATAGTCTAGTGAATATGAGTATTTATTCCGATGAGAACTACAAGTACTAATAATGAATGTTTTTCTATTATTTAATATAACCAATGATAGGTGTCAATTGCATCGTGTTTTAGGACATATTTTGATATAAGTTTAGTCATTTATTCGTTTGTTTCGTATGTGTTTAGGATAGAATTGTGTTAGTTTGTGAATTATTTGTCTTTTAAGTGTCTTATGGGTTAGAATAAGCAATTGAGCTTAATTATTATGTTTTTGAGGTAACTTGATGTGTTTGCTAGTGTTTAATGATCAATATTGAAGAACGGACGAGTTTCAGAATACATTCGAGGTGAAACCATGCATGCCACGATTGTGACAGAGAGTAGGTTTATGGGCCACGATCGTGGCTTGCGTCAAACAGATGTGCCACCACTTCCAAACGTCACGTTTTGATTGACTTTTTTGAACTTTCGGACCCCGAAAAAACCCTAGCTCAGCCTTAAACACAAAAAACATAAAAGGAACATGAAGAGCCATAGAAAAGGAGCTTTTGCATTAGCCACCAAAAAGAAACCCTAAAAGAGAGTTCATCGAGAGATCGAGAAAGAGAAGAAGGATGAGAGAAGAGGAAGACGATGCAGACTTGACGCACTTCTCGGAATAAGAAGTTCCGACATCGCAGCCTCCCATCATCCGTTCCGAGTTTATTTCCTATTTATTTAAGTTTTATTCAATTGTAGAATTGAAATATATAATTTGATGATAGATTTGGAATGTTGAATGATGTTCTATACTCACCTTTGGAATTTTACCCCATTGTTTCATGAAGCTTAATTTGGTGAATTTGATTAGTTTTATGGTTTTCATGACAGGTTGATGATTTGCCAAATA
>JAOQMM010000172.1:25141318-25152155 GCA_027563515.1 Erythroxylum platyclados | reverse complement strand
ATTAAAATATAATTAATTAGTTAATTATAATGTAATTAATTAAACTATAATTTATTAATTAATTAAAATATAACAAAATTTTATTTCTCAATATTTTTAACAAACCAACTACTATCTATGATAATGATAATCATTCACTCCTTTTAACCAACTATCAACATTATAATGATTATATTCATTCTCATTCCTCACTATATTCTTTCTCATTCTTATTCTTATTCTTCTGTCTGAACCAACCACCCCCTAAGTCTTTATTGAGATTTTGCTTGAATCAATTCGAATTAAGTTGATGTTAATTTCGAGTACCTAATCTTTACTACAAAAAGGGGATACAAATGCTTTAGATTGTTTGAAGGGGTATTGCATAAATATATAGTTGGAGATCATTCTTACTACGTTCAAATTTTAGAAATTTTAAACTCAAATTTTTATTAGTAATTTTTAAATATTTTAAATTTTAGATTAATTATATCAAATTTTTATGGTTTAACTTTTTATTTCAGTTATTACATTCTAAAATTTTCAAATTTATTTTTTGATATATTGATTAATTGTATATTATGTTAGTTTCTATTTATTAATAATTTTAAAAATGATATCGTATTAGAACTTAATTATTTTAATATTATTACGGGAGAAATTGATAATATTTGAAATATAAAAATTAAATAATAAAATTCTAATCACAAAAAAATTCTAATGTATTTAACCTTCCTTTTTTTGAATTTATACTAAATAATACATTTTTGAATTAAATAATAAATATGAATGTAAATAAAGTAGTTCAAATCAAAAAAAAATTACAAGTTCTATTTAAATTTAGTGCCTTTCTAAAAAAAAAAGGAATATGTTTAGTATTGAATTGCAATGATATGATTTTTTGTACATACCATTTAAGGTCAAACACAAGACATTATTATTTTACGTGCAACAACAATGTTGGTATATTTTGAAAGGTAAAATAATATTACCTTAATTAATTTTAATTTAATATTTTACTTTTAAGTAAAATAATATTATTTAAAATTAATTTTTAATATAAATTTAATCTAAATTCTAGATTATTAAAACCAACAATAATTTGAACCTCACAAAATTAAAATAAAAATAATCCAAGAATAGTTCAATAATAAATAGATTTGCACTTCTTTTCAAGTAGATTTCTTTAATTAGTGGAAATAAAATATTAATCAAATATGGCCCTTTGCTCCGGCCTTGTGAACTATTACCTTTTTTCCGTTTCTATGCAAGTGGTCATATTTGTTGATTATTCCTTTTTTATCATTGATTAATATCTAAAAAATATTTTTAAAGTCTAATGTGATTTTAATTGATGAAAATAAATTTGATTATTTATTTATTTATCTATTTTATCTTTTTTTATATGGGTCATTTAAAAATAATCTTTCTACTATTTAGGGATAAAATTGCATACTACTAGACCTCTTCAAATCTCGTATATCAACGAAATTTTTACTAAGTAGTAGTTGTTATTGTTGTAGATTCAAAATAGGTTACTTTTTATTGTAATTTTCTATTTATTTAATGGATTTAATCATTTTGAATTTGATATTACTTAAAATTTTCTAAAGAAGAATGTAACATTTCAAGATAAATTAGACAACAAAACTAAATAAAAATATAAGTTCTAGTTAAAACCTTAAATTATTAGATTATAAATATTTTTAAAATAGGTTTATAATCCAAAGAAGTTGAGAGTATAAACTTTTAACATAATTTGTAAATGATAAAGCTTTAGTCTTAATATTATGTAATTAGTATTTGGAATATGTTTTGAGTTAAAATATATATTTTCTAATTTTATAATATTAATAAAAATTATAAAAATATTAATTAAATATTCCAAATTCTAATTTATTACACATATAGTTTATTATTAACTCTACTTACATACATTGCCACTTGAATAATATTAGAGTGATAAATGAAAAGAATCTTTAGATTTTAACTTTATTTTGATTTATTTTTATTATATAAATATTTAAATAATATTAATTGGTGAAGTTAATAATAAGTTAAATTTTGTAATAAGTTAACATTTTAAATATTTAATTGTTGTTTTTAAATAATTTTATTTAACCGGTCATTTGAAAATAACTTCTTTGTTAATTAAAGATAAAATTGAGTATTATTGAACATTTTTTAATTTTATATATCAGTAAAATTTCTAATTTTATTTAATATTATAAACTTAGATCAATTTAAAAAATTTAAAATATAATTTTTCTTGAGAATGAGACAACATAAAAAATATGGTGCAGATCAATAGATAATGTAGGGTCCACAATGATCGGAGGGTGAGAAGAAGCCTATTGAAATATTGATCCACGGAATCGTGTGGACACCAGCTGTCAAAGGTGTCGGAGCATCTTGCTTGATGGTTGGGCATATTTCTTTTAGTGGTCCCACCGCACCCTCCACTTTCCTCTCATCTTTATCTTACAAATCCATATGTACTGGGTCATATATCTCTACAACCACTTAAAATTTTACACGTGCTCCACAAAGCTCTAGATGCTTCCACGGGACAATGGGCTGGGCAGAGCACGACCTGCAGACCAGAGCTTGACCCGACCACTTCTTTGAGGCTCAGGCCTAGTTTAACCTAAATTTTTCAATTTTTTTAAATTAAAAATTCAAAATTCAAAAGTAACATCATTTTTGTTACATATGTCGGGCATCGGGCCCAATAAACTTGGGACTTAAACAACCTAAGCTCGACCTTAAGCCTGATCAACTTGAACCTCATCCTATTAACCATAGCTCAGGTCGGAATAAGCAGGCAAGCTCAAACTCAAATGTCATCTTTAAACTCGATTGTCAAAAGATTGTAAGAAAAAAATTCAAGTTGAATAGAATCGGATTGAATTTATTTCAAAATTGAATTGATCAATTGAATCATATTTTAAATAAAAATAATGTTTTAATATTTTATTAAACTAATTTGAATAGATTCGAACCGGATCAACCCGAATTGCCATATATAGTCCATTCTTCTTTCACCAATCACTACCCCTTTATATGAAAACGACTTGCATTTTCTTCACAGAGAGTGGACCCTATTTGTTTTATTATATATTTAAAAATTATATGAGACTAATACATTACTAGAGATCGTATGGAAGTTAGTTGTCTACTTGCATGAATTATTAGAATTATTGAATAATTAAGAAGATCATTTTGGTATTATAAGTAGGGATGATAATAGATTGGGTCAAGTCATAGTCCGATTCATCGAAAAAAACAGTTTAAACTAGTAATGACAAAAATAACTTAGTCAAATTTGGCCTAATCTCGATCAGCCTAAGGTCAATGAACTCGACCCTAATTGACCCAAATTCTAGCTCAAGTTATTCGACCCAATTTGGAGCTCAAGGCCCATAATTTTCATATAAAATAACTCGCTTAAGTAAAATAACGTCATTTTTAATTTTTAAAATTAAAAATAAATCAGACTCAATCGAACTTCAAATTGCCAAAGTTTGATTGGACTCAAGCTCAAACTTGGTGCCTTGAACCTGATCGAGCTTCAATTTGAGCCCGAATCCAAAAATAGAATTTTAATTCGAGCTTGGGCTTAAACAACTCGAACTTGACAGGTTTGATCCATTGTCAATCCTAGATTGAACTTGAGTAAATTGCTCAAATAACATCATTTTGAATCCATATTCATGTCATTCAGCCATTTTGGAATAGGCCTTAAGCTAACTCCTCAAATTCAAGTGTACTTAATTTGAGTTAAACCGAGCCCAATTACCATGCCTCATTAGAAGTAAAACCAGAAACTTATTACTTATAATGAAGTAATATGATTTTAAGTTTTACTAACAATATTAGGTTAAATATATTATCTAATTTGAATTAATTGAATTTTAAGTTCAAATTAAATTTAAAATATGGCCTCCAACTATCCCAAACATTTAGGACAAAATGAAACACTTTTATTCAAGAAATATACTTAATATATTTGTCTTTGCTAAGAACCATGAGATATCAAAGTAAATAGTATTCATATGATATGATTAGGAAAAGAACAAAAAAGTCCAATCTGACCCGATCTAATCTGAAATTAAAGTATTCGACTTGAATTAATCGAACTTCAAGCTAAACTCGAGCTCTAGCTGCCCAACACGACCTGACTCGAAACTCAAAAATTTTATATAAAATGATAATGTTTTTAAAATTTAATCAGATCTAATCAAACTCATGTTTAAGCTCAGTCTTGAAGCTTCAGCCCAAGCTCGAACAGAGAATTCTAAGCCTGAGCTTAATCTACCATTGTCATCCTTAATATAATATCTATACCAATCGACACTACATATTGTTTTAAATAATTTTTTTAATGATAAAATAATTTCTCTTTTTTTTATATAATTATATTTATTAAAATTAATATAAAATATTTTAGTTTTAGATATAATAACTATTTTAAAAAGTATTTTTATGTTTGAAAATATTTAAAACATAATTTTTTAAATTTGCCCTTTAAATTTTCTTAATTTACAATCTAACTCCATAATTTCTGATAGACCAGATTGTACGGTCAATATAACCCCAAAATTTTTCGATACAAAATGATTTTGTACCTTTTTCGCCTCAATAAGGTACGGTACCCAAAGTTTCATAACCATAGATTAAAGTTAACATGTTTTTAGTCAGAACATAAACAGAGGTATAACTTTTATGTCAGCTGAACTAACCTTTAAATATCTCTCTTGTCGTTTCTGAGTCAGGAGCTTTGTTTTGCCATAATTTAAGCTGAGCTTCGACGGAGGTATGATGGATCTAATCATCTGAGCATCACGTATGATAGTTCCTGTTCGACCCCTTTTGGCTCAATCACTTGAAACTGAACACACAAGGATAAAAGAATCGATTGCAAACAGTTTCAAGCATTCAGATCATTCGGACAAAGGGTGTATGTGTTCAAGAAAACTGACCAAACATCATTTGTGCACGAAGCATGAAACAATCCAGTGTATCTGGTAAACAATCAAGCAACAAGAGCAACTATGGTTGGTATTAACTGTTCTAAGTTTCGATTAAAGGTAATGCGAGTACTAATCCCGAGCACTTACCAAGTTACTTTCAGGGGCTTTCCAATAGAATCCTTGGATTGCAATCACAGCTAAGTTTGAAGTTACAACGATAAAAATACTCAAAGCATGCACTCCCATCCATTCTAACACATATGTCAACCGCCTGTAACCATATACATCTACCTGTAATAGACACAATTTGAAAAAGGTATAGCAAACCAACAATGATGTTCAATGCAGATCAATCCGAAAAATGAGTTGAGAAAGATCATCCTATGCCTACATAAGTCGAATGTTTATTAGACCTTCTATATCCAAACTGAGAAATTTTACATTGTTTGACATGATAATTGAAACTTGGTTGAAATGTAGGCATTTACAGTGATATAACAATCTTCTAAAAGTTCATCCTCATCACCAATTTTCGGGGTTTTATGTCCTTTACTTGAATGATTATAGCAAGGTGGAATCTTTTATCTGTAATAGTCTTCGTAGGTTGATAATCGCATACTTCTAACATGGTTATTCAAACTTGGCACTCACCAACAAATACAAGACGCAAAATGTGATTCCTGCTGAAGTAGAAGTGATCAGCATGTAACTGATTGTGTAGAGAGATTTATTTACAGGGATGCCTGAAGAAAACAATTGAAAAGGAGTCAATGATTCACCATATCAAGTGATCTGTAAATAGATATAAACATCAATGCTTCTCATTGGGCAAGAACAAGATAAAACATCAAGTTCACACCTATTTTTCAAGAGAATAATCTCATGATTGAATGAAAGATCTCTATGCAAGTGTATGCAGCTAAGTATTTTATCAATATCCTCCACCAATGACACTTTGATATTAAAAAAAAAAT
Organism: Erythroxylum platyclados; assembly: GCA_027563515.1. Taxonomy (NCBI): domain Eukaryota; kingdom Viridiplantae; phylum Streptophyta; class Magnoliopsida; order Malpighiales; family Erythroxylaceae; genus Erythroxylum; species Erythroxylum platyclados. Next base: position 25,146,229 of record JAOQMM010000172.1, on the reverse strand, counting down.
CCCACATATTCGATAAGGAAAATATAATGAACAGGCATACCTACAAAGAAAAGGATTAGGCCGAGTACAAGTAATGAAACTGAGATCAGGGACCAGTTTTGTAAGCGTATCTTATGATCCTGTAAGATTTTGAGCGACACCAAAAAAATTCAGCAATCAACGAATGGGATGGATGATGCTTACAGAATATATTGAAGTAAAAGATCAATGGAACCAAATTTGTAAACAAGGCATTTAAAGAGACTTGCACAAAATCATTCAAATGTCACTCATCAATACAGCTCCTCTACACACGATTCTCGTTATATGATTAAAAAAAGGTGTAACAAAGATAAAGAGTACTGAGAAGGAAGTGCATGAAGAAAATGTCTAACCTGTATGTGAGCAAGAATGTGGCCATATTGGAGCCCAATTATGCAGGTGACTGCAGCTGTTAAGGAGCTGTGAAATGCAAAGCAAATGAACCGTACCATCATTTGAAACATATGAAACAACTTTGTGGAATCCGATCAATATCAAAACTATGTGGTCTAATAAAATTTTAATTTGGATTGGTAACCATAAATTCCACTTAAATAAAGATGCTTGTGTTTAGATATAAAAACAAAAAAAGAGAACAGATATACAGAACTGTTGGATTCAGCACCTTAATAGGCCTTCAGGATCAAACGGGGCATGACACCATGGAGGTGAAGTATCTGAAGGACTAGGGGACTTATTGCACTCCTATTAAAAGAATATCTTCTTTATGGATCTATTTAAGGAAATTTGATGAACACAAATACAACGAAAACCGAACTCTTACCTTAAGGTTTTTGTAAACCGGTTTTGCGTATAGGTGATCCATACCAAGAATGTAGCGATCAATCATACCAGCCGCATTACAGGCAGGTCCAAGATCTCCTCTTACGGAACATTGTACCTGAATTACAAAGGCAGTATAAAATCAAATATCAAGAAAAAGATTTGGCACTTGACAATAACCTCGTACAGAGAGGAAAGGGAAACCAGAAACTTCCAATCTTATGTCCAGTACATAAAACATTAAAGTAGGGGAAGTTTTTGCATCCACAACAGGTGGGTTTACAAGAAACAAGCTTACAAATATATCTACTTTGGTCATTAATTATCACATTACTAATTTAGCAACTGAAGCAATTAGATGGTGCACAGTAAACTTGCTTGCATAGAAAAATAAAAGGTAGACAGAAGCAGATTTTGAGAGCTTGTATTGAGAAAAGTACAAGACACAAGAGCATAACTTTCACTGCTTCGAGACGATAGCTATAGAAGGGTTGTTGTTTAGGGAATCTAATTTAGATAAAGAGATCATAATTGAAATGTATCACCTACTGCTCTCCACATATGTACCAACATATTCAATGGAGAGATCAACATTTTTGCCTTCAATGCTATGTTAAACCTCTAGAATGAATAAAAGCATGTCATTGAATAAAAAATAGAAAAAATTTCAAAGAAAAATGAACCAAAAGAAATCTTGTATTCTTCACCTTGTAAGAATAAGTGGAATTTTTTGCAAGCATGTCGATCGGACTGGACACCTCAAACTGCCAATCTGGCACATATATGCCATACAACAAACCCAAGTATATTGCTGACAATCCAGCTGCAACACACCTGCAAAATGAAACTTTTGTTTGTCAACCAAATAGGCTTGAAATGCCATATTCACTATGATGATCATATGTCACACACTGTTTAGCCTTATTGATCTTTTAGCAAGTGTAAAAGATGAAATAATGACAGCAGGTGTACAAAATCAGTTCTTCCTGAAGCATTGACCACATGGCAATATGATTATCAGCATAGAATCAAAATTACTAATCGTACATAAATGCTGTTCAGATCTAGATATGCAAGTGTTAAGTATCCATTCACTGTTTGGAACATCAATTCATTAACATTGTTCAAAGCTTATAATGTGTAATGCAATGATAACATGTAAAATCAAAACTTATAATGCGCAATGCATTGTTCACGCGTAAAACCTACCACTGCCAATAGTAGATCCTGAGGAAAACTGTTTCACTCTTTGTTCGACATGAAAACCAAATTGCACATAAAGCTGCAACAACATACCCAATTGCTATTCTCTGAATGAAAGAAGACAAGCCAAAACTTTCATTTAGTAGTGTATGGAAAACTTATGGTATGGTAGATACACATTATTAGCCATGCAGAAATGTTCAGCAAGTGGTGAGAAAATTGAGTTCTTAACTTACATTACCTGTAAAATGCCTAGCCAACGAATTTTTTCAATGTCAACACCATAGGTCAAGGAATTTATCCCGTGAAAATAGCCACCTGATAATTGATATAGGTCATACACATGAACCTCAATGAGGACATAGGTATATATGATGGTAATAACACCAAAGCAAAAGGTTTGATTGGTAAGTCACCAACATAAGGACCATTAACATAATGAAATCCAGAATTTAACAAATAATGAGCCAGTGATCTCTTTAGGTCCGTCATAATATCTTCAAATTCTTAACGACATATTGTCAAAATGTATATTCTAAATAATTATCAATATTCTAGTTCCTGCAATTGATTGCATCAGGTATTCAAGCTCTGTTTACAATAAACCAACAGCAAATAGATATATGATTAGTAGTTAATTGTTTATCATATTCTAGTTATAAATAAGATCCTATTATGAATTTTCACCTGTGGAATTCAAGTCATGGCAATATACCTTGAAGAAGAACACCTAAGACAAAAAGTTTTACTGCTCTAAGAACTGCCTTCCATGTGGAATTTACTCTGTTCGATACTCTCTGGAAAAATGCATAGAAGAGCAACACTTTCAATTCAGTGCACTATCCATGAAAATCACCAAGTCTGATAAAGAAAAACAGATATCCTCTAAACCATTGAAAACAAGGTAAGTCAGTGAAGCAATACCTTGTAAGCAAGTGCAACAGAGACTCCAGCTACAAAGAGAAAGAAAGGCATCACAAAATCTGCCAAGTGAAGACCATTCCAAGGAGAATGAGCTATTATTGGAAAAACTGAGCCACCATAATCGACCAACATCATTAACTGAAAACAAAAACGGTGGGGAAAATGTGTAAATTAGTAACCGAAGAACAAAATATCAACTTTTTACGCTGCATTCAGTTGCTTTAAATTTCCATTATTCACTTGGAAAAGTCTTTAGCTTGCCAATAACTTTCAACCAGAGGCAAACCGGTACTAGAAAACGTTTGATACTTGAACTTGCAAATTAATCAACAACTTGTGCTTTGCAGCCATTTCTCGCATAACAAGCAATAACCCGTGAAGTCCAATAAAACAAGAACAATAGTTACATAAACAAGCACAAATCTTTCCATGAAAGAAACAAAAATGAGTGGTAAAGGAGTGATCTTTTTGAATGATAAGCAAGATATAAACAAATAAGATAGATGAGAAATAGAGACAGAGAGAGGACTATGAAGCTCACAAAAACACAGAGACCACGAAAGACATCGAGGGAAGCGATACGTGGAAGCTTCTTATTGGGCAGAGGTTGTTCCTCCGTATCCAACAGTGGTTGGTAATCTGCCATTTTAACGGCGGAGATAGCAGACAAAGTGGGTGTTGTTCAATACGGAGAAGAAGACGAAAAGGGTATTGGCCAAGTGATGCAGAGAAGGCATATACTTATAAATTCCATCCTAAAAAGAGTTGTCTTGGTTAAAACAAAGGACCACGCAGCAGCAGTTGATTGGTCACAACATGACAATGAATATATATTAATATATGGGAAAGCTTAGAAGTACCTGAAAGAATGAAAAGGTTCAAACTTTGACTCGAACTCTCGAAGTACAAAGTTCTATCAGTTACACAAGAAGAGAAATTCTTGGTGTGTTTACTACAGTGATGGAATTTCATTTTTTCTATAATAGTTAACTTTTAATTAGATAAATTATGTTCAGGAAATAATCATTTATTTAAATAATTTAAAATTAAATCATAAATTCAAAATAAGCAGACATTAATAAGTTAATCACATTTTCACTTTCAATAATCATATTTTAAAGGGTGCAAAGATACAAATACCAATTATAATTTAAATGAATTCTAAAAAATTCTTTAATGTTTAGATTTTTCAAAACTTTTCTTATAATTTTTAATTTTTTAAAAATTCTTTTTAACTTTAATTAAAAATAACAATAAAATACACATAACATGAATATCATGTATAAATCAACCAAATATTATTACCATGAAGATTTAACTCTACTCTTAAACCTAATTTGAATTAATTAAATTCGAATTAAACTCATAATTGAAAATAACCATAATAAATTATTAATTTGAGTCAAGTTAAATTGAAAACTAAATTAGGTAGTATCAATAACATTTAATTAATTCAAATATAATATTTATATTACAAGTATTTCATCCTTATATTTTGGACATTCCACCACCAATTGGTCCACCCCATACAGATAAATTTAGTTCTTATTGGACATTCAGATAACAAGCATTGATATTTTGTCTCATGCTTTTATGAACCCTTCACAAATTCATGCACTATGGACATCAACTGAAACCTAAACAGCTACTCCAAGCAATAATAATTAATATAGAAACAAAGAACTTTAATGCCATGGCATTCCTGCTGCTCACATTCACAAGAGATTTCGCCCTGTTTGGTAAATGACTTATCAGTCAAAAAACAGTTGGTTGACCATGTTTAGCTTATTGATTAAGTTGAAAAGCTATTAATGGTGTTTGGTAATCAGCTGATTGGGTTGGCTGATTCAACCCAATCATCTGATTTTTGACAAGCTGAAGAGGGGTAGCGTTTTGAAAATAGCTGATCAAAAAATGTCTATTATGCCCTTACTAAATTATGTGCATTTTTTGAGTTAATATTGATTTCCATTTATAACT
>JAOQMM010000172.1:25129260-25141218 GCA_027563515.1 Erythroxylum platyclados | reverse complement strand
CAAGAATATTCAACAAAATACTAATAATAGTCATGTCCTCATATGTCATTTTACACATAAGCAGCTAATACTAAACAACTAATTTTACCAAACATCTTTAATAAACAGCTAATGCAATCAGCTGGTCAAATCAGCTGATAAAATCAGCTAATAGCTAACAGTTGATAGAATCAGCTAACAGCTAATGCAATCAGCTGACTGTCAAACAGGGCCTTCATCAATTTATTTGTAGTCAGGGATAACTGGACTAGCCTGCTCTCAATTTAAAAATAATATCATTTTATTATAATTGATTAAAACAGCAATATTTTAGCTTTCAATTTCTTAATTTTACTAACTAAAATAACTTCATTTTAAATAATTAAATTAAAACGATCCTATTGACTTTGGGCCGACCGAGATCTAGTTGCCGTCCCGATTTGTGGCAACAGGTAAAGCTAAGAAATGAGTGCATAAGAAGAACAATGCCTTATCTATGTTGCCTTCCCCCCTCCCACCATTATCTTACCTTCCCTCCCCAATCTCCAGAGACACATAAACAAACAATAAGGAAACAAAACAAAGAAGAATGTTCCAAATGCCAGAACAGGCTGCATTATGAATCCCACACAAAACAGCAGAATAAACGTCACCACTTAAAGTCATGACTTATATTGGAAATACCATACAAAGTACTAAATGAAACATCCAACAGACAGAGAGTAAAAATTAGACTGAGAAAAGAGAGCTCACAACTACACAGAGTCCTCGAAAGAAGAGAAACCACCCTGCCTTTAGTCCTTCTGGTGATGTTTGTTCCTTCAAATTCTTCCTCCTCGTTAACAACTATGACTCTGTAACTTGCCATTATCATCAACCAGAAGGCACTAATGGAAGAAACTCGACTGCTTTTCCTACACAGATCATGACCACATAACCTTATAAATATATATATCTATGATTCAGAGCTTACTAGACAGACAAGTGGACTAGTGGGGTACGTGATGAAGAGTGATGTGGGGTTGATGATGAAGTTACATTCTTTTACTGGATTCTATTTGTGTAACATGGATTTTTAATTTCTGGGTTTGGCTTAAATTTCGTAGGTTCTGCAAAAAAACTGAAAATTGGAGACAGAAAAGGTGCAGACAAAGATGATTGCTACTCAAAGTGGAAGAAAGCTAACATCACTCAGTCCTTTACACAAGCACCTTCCGATCCATTGCAACATTTGACGTAACACACTGTGCAAAAGAAGAAATTTCGAGTTGGGATTTGTTCAAAGACTCGTAATACAGAAGATATCAATAAGTTCATCCCAATAGCTTCACTGAGAGTCATACATGTAGCAAATGGTGTCAGTTTATCCATTACCTTTTACAGAACTTTCACTGATATAATGTTTTGTTCACATTTCAACTCATAGATAGATAGCTGTCTCCACCGAGCCATTGGTGACTCCATTGAAATCTGTAAAAAGAGTTTTTAAGAGATAATGTATAGAAATCAAGGATTAATTGTTTTATTCTTATTATCCTCGCTCGCAGGGAGATGAAGAAGAATCTCATCTACCCAAATCCATAAATAAGAAATATAAAGGGTGGTAGGAAACGAGATTGGAAAAATGAAGATGACTAAATCGGCATACTAGTCTATAAAATGGGGGAAATTGGAATGTAGTCATGTATAGGGATGGTTAAAGAGTATGAATCTAGTTCGATTCGATATAAAGAAGTCAATATGTTATCTAAATTGATTAAATTTTAAATCAAATTTAAACTTTTAAAATAGTTTAAAATTTGACCTAAGATCAAGCCTTTTTCAAGTTGTTTTTTAAGCTTTAAGTAAGATTGAAGCTTATGTTTCAAGCTTTAGGTAAGATTCAAGGTTATGTTTCGTTATGTATTTCGATAAATATTTAGTTTTAAGCTTGTAACAATCGACCTCAATTGAGTTCGAATCAAATATTACATATCCTTCAATTATTAGCATTCGTAATGATCTGTAATTTACGTGTTTTAAAAAAATGATTTGATGAAAAAAATAATAAATTATTGAATGCATAAATTATAGAATTCAAATAAATTATTCAACTAAGACATGCTCAATTTAAGTGCATGTATATCCCAACTAAAGTTAAACATTTTTTACTAAGTCTGACCTAAAATCATTAAGTTCAAATTGATTGTATTTCAAGCCATATTTGAGCTTATGAGTCGGCCCAACTCGACTCGAAATACCGGCACCGATCAGAATTATGCCAAAAAAACGTCATAAGGGGCTATGTTAGGCCAAGACAACTCAAGCCCGATCTAACCTATTGTTAATCCTAATCCCAACTAGTGATGGTGGATTCAATCGACTCAAAGTCAACAATTCAGATTTAGGTTAATCGAGGGGCTGATCCTTTGTTCCGTTTATTATGTTCCAATCATGTGCTATTTAATTTCATCGACATATTTCATTTATTCTAAAATATGTTAATGAAATTAAATGGCACAGGATTGAAACATCTTAACAGCACAGAGGATTTCATCTGGGTTAACCGAACATCAGGCTGAGCTCAAGCCAGAGTGTAAATGTCCTAGTCTTCAAGGTTTAGATGCCTTTGCCAACCGTGCATATATTCACTCCTTTCCAACCATCATCCTCTCCGAGCTTTGGGTGCCCGACCCAAGCATTGCTTTGCAATCATCAAAGATGACATTTTCAGGCAGCTTCAGTTAAGAAATTGATGAGAAACACACTTGAAAGGAATTTAATGGGAGGAACAAAAACATCAAATCTTCAATTATATGAGTAGAAACAGATTCAGCAAGAATTTTTCATTAAAATCCATAAGAGATTAAACAAAAATAGCATCCTTAATCGCATATCAACAATCCTACTATGAACATTATCACATCATTATCATAATCTTCATCATCAATCACTCAAATGCCCATTGGTTCTCCCTACGAACCTCCTCTTCTTCTTCTGGGGTGAAGTCATTCTTGATGTTGAATGTCTTACGGATCTCTTCAGGAGTCTTCCCTTTGATCATGTCAGCCACAGTCTGGCAGGTCAAATCCAGCAATCCCTTGATGTTCAAATAGTTTGCAGCCTGAAGAACATTACAAACCCTAATCTCTCAACAAGATCACCACCAATAGAACATCATTACAAAAGCTCCAAGTAAAGAAAGTCATAGCAATTTTCCTATCAACCCACCAAAAATCTTTGGCTCAAACCTAATATTTGAACACAACTATGAAATAATCATCACAACATAACGAATCAAACATCATATATACACCTGCAGAATAAGTATTATAACCAAACCAATTAAAGAAAATCATTAAATAGAGCGAGGAATTTAAGGGAAGGACGCACAAGGATAAGATCGAAGAGCGTATTTTGGTCAACTTTAACAAAATCGGCGTCCCAAGTCTTGAGAGCCTCGTCGGAGGAGGCGGATGCCGACGACGACGAGTCCTTCTCCTTCTCCTTCTCGACTGCGGCGTAAACGTGCTTCTTGCAGTACTCTATGACCCTCGCGAGGATCGCTCCGGTGACGTTGGGCAACGGGATCTCGCTGTCAGCGCAGCCGTCCTCTATCATGTGCTTGATCGTCTGCGACTCCACGGCAACCGACTGCTCGATCTCGAAGGTCTCGCCGTCCGACGACTTGAGGATGATTTTCTTGGAGTCCGACATTGTGTCTCCGATTAGAAATGCCAAACCCTAGATCTTTTAGATTTTAGATTGTTGCGTGATTATGACGGGTCACCTTATAAAGGGGTTGAGTAGGTGACACGTCGTTTTACTGGGGGTTAAATTGTCGAGTAATAAACCATTAAGAGATGACAAAAAAGGCCTCCCAGGTACTTAGAGATAACATTTGGTTAAGATGTAATTTGATTTAATCTAAAATTAACGAAATTGATTCGAATTGATAAGTTTTGAGTTAAAGTTTTTTTTATTTAAGTTTTAGACTAAGTTCAGGTTCGGGTTACTTAACCCCAAATTCAAAAATTTTAAATAAAACGGTATTATTTTAAATAAAATAATATTATTTTTAAAATTTTAAATAAAATAACTAAAAATATCTAATTTGATACGAATTTAACTGAATTTGGAGTTGCTCAAACCTGATCGAGTTCAAACTCGAGTCTTGAGCTTTAGACTTAATCAAAATTCAAGTAAGCTGAAGCTCAAGCACAAATCTAGAACTGAGCTTCAACCAGTCTAATGTCAACACTAATTAATTAAAAGTTAATAATAATAATAGTTGAACCTTTGAAATTAGGAGTGAAATTGAAATTTTATTTTACTATTAAATTGAGTTTTAAAATTATCATAAATATTTTTTATTATAAATTTTGGATTATGTAATTTCTAAATTATTATATAACAAAGTTGAATTTTTCATATAAAAATATTATTCTTTTAATTGACAATGTTAAACTAAAAAAATTATAAAAACAACAACAAAAATCAGTAAAAATCCCGCTAATATGTGAGGTCTGGAGAGGTTCATTAAATAATTTATTTTAAATATATAATTTTAAAATTATTAAATTTATCTAAAATTTTATTTAATCCACTTCTAAAAAATAATTATGAATTTCTTATTATAAGTGAGAAAACATTAAATTGAAAAATAATATTTGTGACTCCTTTGCAAAATTAGTATGCTTTCAAGACCATCATTATCAATGTAATGTTTGGCTTATGATGTATAAGTGAATTATGGTCGTAAATCACTCTTCTTATGTAAACTCACAAGTAGGAACTAGTGAAAGTAAGAGGAGAGCACGTGAAAGAGGAAAGTATTTTTGTCTCGATCTAAAGTTAGTAAGTAAAGTCTGAGTTGACCTTAAGAATCTAGCTTGGACTTCAAAAAAGTTTAGAAACTTGAAAAATGTTTAAAATTTAATCAGGTTTCAAACTTTTTAATCTAGTCAAAACAAATTTAATTTAATTAGGTTTCGAAATGGGCTCAAGCTTATTTGAAAAGATTGACCTAAATTAGACTTGACAATTAAACTTAGATTCGACCTAATTTGACTGAGTTTCAAACAAAGATCAATTTTTTTGGTTTCGAGTCTAACCCAAAATTGGAAAATTTTAGGAAAAATAATGTCGTTTTGAGTAAAACAAAATCATTTTTTAAATTTTAAATTAAAAAAATAATTAGGTGAAGCTAAAGCTTGGGCCATATTAGGCTTCAGGCTACTCGAGAGTAATTGAGCCCAAACTCGAACTTGGACTATGTACCTCGAGCTTTATAGGATTTTGAGCTCAACCCGAGCTAGGGCATTATTTTTTGAGTCGGGTTCGAACCTAGGTGGACAGGCCCGACCTAGCCCAACCCAATGGCATTGCCACTCCTAACCTAACCCATTGCCAATGCCATAAAAGGGGATATAATTATATAAGCATAAGCTCTTTAAAGGAGTTTGAAACCAGTGTTTACATCACAATCAAAACAAGAGTATGCTGCTATTACTCCTTGTTCTAATTTGATATGATTTGTCCAAGAGAAGCTTCAACAAGATCCCACCAAAGCTTTTTTTATAACTTTGACACTGGTAAACCTGCCAGAAGTTCATAACAAGTAAGTTCAAGAAGTTTTTTTTTTTTTTCCATCATAAAGGACTTCAAGGGCGCCTTTTTTTTTTTTTTTACCTAAGGCTTTTGCATTCACAATACTTGGACTTGCAGCTGGAGGAGGAGCATTCTCGTTCAAGAACGGCTCTATTTGATTCGGATTTCCCCATATCGGGTATCCCTTAATCTTTCCCTATATAAACAGACATAACAAGTGACTAACAGTTGAATAATGTTTCATACTTCATCAGGAATCAAGATAGGATAATGAATTGCAGTTGACAGAGGTTCAGTGTAGCAGTTCATTCTGCAGAAAGTTATGGTACCAGGACATTGAGTGCAGCTAGAGTTGCCATTCCTTCACGAGTCCACTAGAAGAAGAATGAAACATGATATGTGCAAAAGTGTTACTGCCAACTTCAGAAATGTCTGAATGTCTTCGGATTTCGTTTAATCAGATAGGATCTCCATTAATATTACCTTGGAAGCAGAAGCAATGTGAGGTACTACTACAGCATTCTTCATATCTGCAAGCCCAGGTTTCATGTATGGTTCATCCTAATACAAAGACAGATCAAAGAGAAATCATGGATTAACTTGGGCATCTTTGGAGTTTCATAAATGTTCGTATAGATTCCGATTTCTGAGAGGGAGAGATCCTATAGGGATAATTTTACCTCGAAGACATCAAGACCAACTCGAAACATGGGATTTTGTTTCAAATGTTCCACAAGAGCTACCTCATCAATTACTGGACCACGACTGCAGTTCACGAGGACAGCTTCCTGCAAAGATAGAGTTCAGTTTGCTGAACACCAAGAACTTGAATAACTTCTCAGCTTTTGATTTACGAAACTCGTACCTTCTTCATTGTTGCAAGCCTTTCTTTGTTGATCAAATGGTAAGTGGTTTTATCCAGGATAGGGTGCAGACTTATCTACAAAGATCATCATTGTCAATCCTGTTACTTTGGACCAAATATTAGTGAAACTAACCGATAAAAGTTCTGTAAAAGATTCCCACCACATCTGCCTCACGAAGAACCTCATCCATGGAGGATGCTCTTCTCCAAGTAACTGGTTGTTCACCATTAGCTTTGAGGAATTGGCCATAAGCTGTGACATAAATCATGCTATTTTGAGCAAAGTTTGTTTTGGAACTCGTCAATTTTAACAGATCCAGAGAGGCTTGCCTGTGACAAACTTCTCTAGGCGAGTGGCTTGGTAAAGATCATAGTAAATCAGATTCATTTTGAACCCCTCAACCTGTGACAGAGTAGAAGCATTGAAGCTGTTTCAAAACAGAAGTCCTTAAATTTTGGAAACATGTCAGAAGAGAAGCTATTTCATCCCTTTAACCCCCTTTTCATACCACATTAAGGAGAACTAGATGAGCAACAATGAGACACCGGGAAGAATTCATTATATCGTCGTTCGGAAAAATTAAAGATTAAGCATTCTTTACATCCTCACCATCTTGCTTCTTTCATACTACTAAATTCATAGGAATGAAAAATTACACATAACTTCTTATCAAAAGAAATAGAGTCGGAGTTTGAGCTGGAGTTCTCACAACTTCATCCTTTTAAAAGCAAGACAAGATTAGTGTCTGCTATGAATTACTTAATTCATTTGTACTTTGCAAAGCTACCATGTAACTTTGATCTTTTTAGTCATTAGTAAACATTTCACTGATCTGCTCATTTGAGCAGCTTGATGATCCAATTTTACTGATATGGAAGACATTTAATTAACTCACGGAAGCTATAACGCATTTGACTTGAAACTGTGTTGACAAAGGATTACCATCATTCTGGCATATGCCGATCCGATACGACCAGCTCCAATGACCCCAACTGTCTGTCCTTTGAGCAAGTTTCCTACAAACCTGAACTTAACACGAAATCCAAATTATGCATTGGATTAAAGAAAGCAATGGAATCAAATAGATAATCCAATAAGCAACTATCCGTACAAGTTAGGAAGCCATCCATCGTATAAACCTGCCCTCATGAACCCATCTGCTTCAACTATTCTTCTAGCTGCTGCTAAAGAAAGTGAAGCTGCTAGCTCTGCCGTTGTCTCTGTAAGAACTCCCTAACCAAATTACCAAATCAGAAATTCATTAACGTAATACTTATTTGTAAGAGATCATTAGCTACCCATTTATTTACTACATTGAAAAGCAGTATTTCCCTAACATGTTCTAAGACCCAGAGGGACCAAAACACTAGCATGGAAGGGAAGGCATATTTCTAGTTTCTATAGCAAGAGGTAATTGATCCAATAGCTGTAACGGGTATAGATATGCATACCAAATGCCTAACAGCAATGAATATAAAGATCTAAAGACATATCTATCCAACAATAAGTACTCTATGCTTCGGCCTTTAGCAGGTCTATTGATACAATGGGGTGAAGAATTCACATGAAGTCATCAACCATTTCAAAACAAGAAGACAACAAACTATAGTCATTCAAAACAAGCAAGCTCCCTGAGAATTGAAACTTACAGGAGTGTTTCCAACAGCAACACCATACTTGTTTGCAGCATTTACATCGACGTTGTTATACCCAACAGCCATGTTACTAAAAGCTTTGCCTCCTGCTCTGCTTAGTGCTGCAAATAAAGTCTCTCCCCAGTCTTCTGTCAACTGAAACACATCCCAAAAACTCACTCCCATATAGAAATTAATGCCCACCTTTGAACCTATTAACAAGTAAATTACCTGGCCTATGACTCCATCGCACTTATCACCAATCAAGGCGATGATATCCTCAACAGACAGTATAGTTTTTTGTTGGGTACATATCTAAACATCAAAAAGAATAAAAAAGAAGTGGGTCTTTCATCAGATTCAAGGAAATGAAAAGAACATCATCTAATTATTGTGAAGATCAAGAAGAAGAAGGGTAGATACCTCAACACGACAGTCTTGCTCTACCAAGAGATTGATCCAGCGAGTTCCTGGCATGGGTTTGGTACTAACGACCCTGTACTTGCCATTAGGGTTCCAGACCTCAATTGAAACTGGTTTTGCCATGGAAGCTAGAGCTCACTCTGCAATGTCTAAGCTCGAATGTTGAGTGTGGCTCAAGCTCAAGAACGCTGGATGGTCTTTAAATGTCTGTTAGTGCAGTTAATGATTCGGTGTGGACGTTCACAACCCAAGTAAGTTAAGTCTTTGTGAAATAGTTGACGTTGTGCTCCATTGATTGGTTAAACTAATGGATGCTAATTGTTAAGATAGTTTGGTGAGTACTTGATTGCTTTATTTTCTTAAAAATGTGGACTTCAATGGATAATGGCTGTATTGGAGTTTTTGGACCTTTCATTTGGTGTTAAGATAATGGTGACGTGGCGTCCTATTAAAGATGCCACGTCAGATCACTATTATCACTTTTCCCAATTACAAAAATGGTCTTCTTTTGTTTGGATGATATTGAGACTCTGTATAATTTGCTATGGTCTTTATGGGGAATCAAGAAAGAGTAATTCACTATAGCCATACATTTGCATTATTATAAGGAGAACATGTTAAGGGACAATGTTGAAAAAAATGAACTAGTTCGAACGGTTTAACAATAAAAATATTGAACCAATTAACTTTTCAGCTCGGTCTTTAACTTTCTAATTTGATTTAGTTTAACAATTTTTGTTGTTAAAAACCGACCGGTTTATCAATTAATCGTTTAGTTTTAATAAATTAGTCAACTTTTATAAACAAAAATAAACCGATTAAATTTTATTTAGCGATCTCTTTTTTAACTAAACTTTAAATTTTTTATTGAGAAGTATAGTCTTATTCAATTATTTTTCAAATTCTTTAATTTTATTCAATCTTTAACCGATTTTATGATGATCTAATACCGATTGAACCTTTTAAACTTTAAACTTCTCATTTTACTTGTTGAACTTTTGGTCCAATTTTAGAAACATTGTTTATGGATGATATTTTGAACAAATCTTATATGAAACTTGATCTAATTTTAAAAAAATCTACTTGAACTCAATTCAACTCATTACCTTTCTTAAATATATTAATAATAAATAAATAAAATTAAAATTAAATATACTCAAATGATATAATTGAATAATTAAAGTGACAATTTAAAGAGTTGTTAATAATTATTTATTTAATTTCGTTAAGTGATTTGTTTAAATCATACGCCTATTGTATATTTTTAAATGACTTATTTAATATTGATTGAAAAATAATAATTGAAAATTTTGTATTATAAAACCATTAAAAAAACAATAATTGAGATGGAATCTTTTTTCTTGATGAAGCCCAACCTAGTACCTTCTCTTTTGACAAAAGGCCCAATATACGTTAATTGGGTCAACATTGAACTAGGTTTAAATGATAAGGCTTTTCACATTGCAGCCCAATTTGTGAGCCCTTAATTGGGACATCACTTGAAAATTGTAGAACTAGAAGCCTTTTTAGTTTAGTTAAAGTAGTAATAGAAAGAATTGCTTAGTCCGGCCCAGTTTGACCTGACTAGAAGTCAATAAGTTTGGTTTAAATTAATTAGACTTTAGACCAAGTTTGAACTTTTAAAAAAATTCATTATTTAGATTGGGCTTGAATTTCGGATCCAGTTTGACTCGATTATGCCTGAAACTAAAAGTTTTCACAACATTTCTTTGAATAAAATAATGTCATTTTCAATTTTTAAAATTAAAAGATAAATTTAATAGAACTCAATCAATTTTTGAGCCATCCAAACTGGATTAGGCCAAGTCAAGCCCAACACAAAATTCCGGGGCTCCTTAACATGAAATTTTGGCAGCTTCATACTCCTCAAATTTGAATGAACTAAAAAGGGAAAGCATTTAATAAATTAATTCTTCCAAATTACACATTTAAAGTGCTTCACTTACAATGGACTTTTATAAATTCTAAAATTTTAAAACTTAAATATAAATTTAATTGAGTAAAATCAAACCCAAACTAAATTGTTAAACATAAATTTACTAATGACTTGTCATTATTTTTTTATCCTTGCAATTGCTTTTCAAAGTGAAGTATATACTAAACAATTTCATATACCAATTTCCAAAAAATTAACCATTTTTAATGAATTGACACAATTTACAAATTTGATTAAAATGTTATTTGATTTTAGATTATCGTAGAAGAGTTTAATTAGTTTTAAATAATTTTTAAAAATTTAAATGTAAATTTAGTTAAAAACTCTTAAATTTTATTTATCAAATTTAAATCGAATCATACTCAAACTAAATTGTTAAACTTAAATTTACTTAATAAACTAGTAATTTGTCATATAATTTTTTATTCTTAATGTTTTTTCAAAATGAAATATACACTAAGCAATTTCATATACCAATTGCCAAAAAAAATTGACTAATTTTTAAAGAATTTACACAATTTTGCAATTTTAATTGGAACGTGATTTGCAATCTTATCTTGCGGAAGAAGAGCCGAATGAGCCTTAAATGAATGGCTTTTGTTTGCATAGTTCTCCTAAGGCGTGTGTGAGGCACAAACCCACACGAGGAGTCAATGTGTGGACTTGTGGGCAAGCACAAGGTGATTTCTGTGTTTTGGTGAGCTTTGATGTGCCAAAGTGTGGAAATTTCTTTATTATTGATTAGTACATTTTCAAGTGTTAGGTTTCACAAGATGAAGAGCATTTAATGTAATTGGTTAGATCTTGGATTACCAAATGACCAACTTTCTCCTATTAATTAATTATATTATTATTTTAATTTCAATTAAATTTAGTATTATCTAAACTCATCAAGCCGAAATTTTAGCGTTTAGTAGTGAATAAAAAGAAAACAGGAGTGACAACAGGTCCGATTGAATTCAAGTTTGAACTCAAAATTTAATATCTAACCAACACTTAACTCAAAGTCCAATCCAATTTAAGCTCAAGCCAAGAATCTCAAACCTACTCTAAAATTTTGAGCTTAAACTTAAGTCCGACTTGACTGTTCCTACCCATATTCTCTTTTGTCAATCAAATACTAAAAGTAAGGGCTCTAATTTTTTATTTTTAAAGTACTTAGAATATACTTATTTTGAATTTTTAATTTTTTAAAAAGTAAATTATCATGTACATATAATATGATATAATTACAATACTTAAAATAAAATATTTATTAAATTAATAATTTAATTTAGTTATAAATTCATCCTATCTTTATTTCAACTCTTTTTTTTTTTTGGAAAAGTATTTCAACTCAATTTACTACATCAAAATGGAAAACAACTTTTCAATCATATAGTGGGGGACAAGTGTCTGATCTCCAACATAATGGCTGCCAAGTGGTAAGACCTAGTCAACAATAGTGTCCTCAACAAACTATTATTGCCACTTAATGCATAAAAAAACAATCTATTTTTTATTCCCAAAC
>JAOQMM010000172.1:25090776-25101178 GCA_027563515.1 Erythroxylum platyclados | reverse complement strand
TGATTCAGAGTTGCTCATTCTGATGACATGACTACATTAGTTGAGCTCTGTCTAGTTTCTTAAGTTTCATAGTCATACTAGAACAAGTGTTTTAGAAATGGAACATTTTTAGTTTATAATCTGATTCGAGGTTGCTGATTCTGATGATGTCTGACCAGACTGTGGAAATCAAGGTTAAAATAGACTGTGATGGATGTGAAAGGAAGGTGAAGAAGGCATTGCAGGGCATGAAAGGAGTGACTCAAGTGGATGTTGAACGTAAAGCCAGTAAGGTGACGGTGGTTGGGTACGTGACCCCTTCAAAGGTGGTGGCTAGACTCGCTCATCGGACTGGCAAGAAGGTGGAGCTATGGCCTTATGTGCCGTACGATGTGGTGGCTCACCCTTATGCCCCAGGTGTATATGACAAGAAAGCCCCTGCTGGTTACGTTAGAAACGCCGATGACCCTCGAGTGTCTCAACTCGCTCGTGCTAGCTCCACCGAGGTTCGGTACACTACAGCTTTCAGCGACGAGAACCCACAAGCATGTGCCATTATGTGATCTAATCTTAGTCAAGTGGCTATAGCAGAAAGGTGTTTATGTTCATGGAGATTATATATATGTTTTGGTTGTGTTTGGCAGTGATATGTTTTGTGCAATTGTTTTTGGTTTGGTTTCATGGAACTTTTCTCTATCAATAGCTTAACTTTTTGGGAAGAAAAAAGAAACAAAATGATTCTTTGTACATTAAGTTGTATTTGGGATTTGTTTACTATAAATTGAGAGCTTTATTTGTATCATTTATATAGCCTTTCTTTTAGTTCCTTTGGCCTTATAGTCAATAGGGTTGGCAACGGGCCAAGCTTGCTCAGATCAATGCTAAAACGATGTTATTTTGTTGACTTAGTTTAAGCTAGTTCGGGCCTTTTATGAAAAAGAAGTAATTGAAGTATCTCACACTGAAGAAGAAAATGAAAGCCTTAAAAAGGGTGTATCAAGTTAAAGTCAAGTAAAGCTTAAACTTGACTCAAAGTTTTAATTAAAAAACAAAAATTCTAAGTCTGTTGAACTTTTTCGGTCATTCCTAATAACAATGGTATAGGTTTGAGTTTATTAATCTAATATTTGGTTAAAAGATTAAGTTTAAATTGAGTTTAGATTTAGTTGAACTAAACTTGTTTAAATTGAAGTTTCCTTCAAAACCTATTTCTAAAATTTTTATTTCAAATTTATTTTAAAATTATGACCAATTTAAATTTATTCATTTTCTTTTTATCATTATAAAATAAACATATAAATAAATCAATCTTAATCTTAATATTTTTTTTATGAATCATTTCTTTACTTCTCTTTTATTAATTTATCATTTTTTACAATTCAACATCTTGCTATTAAATTATACAATAAGATAACGTTCAAAATTTCAATAATAAAGAGAAAAGGTTAGATGAGGACTTGACTCTTTTTTGTTTTAATTTTAAGTTCCAATTTAAAGTTAAATTAGATATAATCATTTTAAAATTTAATTAAATTATTGATGAAAACGACGTGGGACTGACATAACTTATTAAAGGAATATTATTTTACTTGAATTAGTCATTTTTTATACTAACCAAAAATTTAATCAACTAAACTTAACAAGTTAAATTTAGTTAAATTCAAACTAAAGTAGAGATGACAATAGATCAGGTCCGTAATCCGACCAAGTCCGATTTATTAATTTTAAAAAAAATTCAAAAAATGACATTATTTTTAGGCTGATTTGAACAGCCCTGACCCAAGCCTGGACCAGTTGGATTGCCAACCCTAAACTGAATCGAGTCGGATCTTTTTTATCATTCTTATATAAAATTCTAAATTATGGAAACATGACAATTTTTAATTGGGCGTTACGCATAACATTTCACTAATTCTCAGGCTTGACGACCCATACGTTCTTTAACCTTTTGGCGGGAAACGAGGGACCTCGAGCACAAGAGTAGCGCCAAAGACCAGCGCCCAGCGGCAAGGAACGAGGCAGCTATTGAAATTCCCAATCTTTCACTTCTCAATAGATTCCCAATAACACCAATCACAAAACCCTTCTACGGATCAAGGAAATGGCGTCAACTGAGGAACAGGAAGTGGGTCCAGAGCAGCTTGAAGAGGAGTTCAGCGTCTGGAAGAAGAACACGCCGTTCCTTTACGACCTCGTCGTCTCTCACCCGCTCGAATGGCCGTCTCTCACCGTCCACTGGGTTCCAATCTCCGCCCCCATTCCATGCTCCAACGACCCTTCCTCTTTCGCCGTCCACCGGCTCGTGCTCGGCACCCACACCTCCGATGACGTTCCTAACTTCCTCATGCTCGCAGACGCTGTGCTTCCCATCGGCGCTGCGGAATTTGGGGTTGATGGGAAATCTGAAAATTCTGTGATTCCCAAGGTGAGTTCTTTGTGGAATTTCGACAAATGGCTTGTGGGTGTTCATTGGAAATCTGAAAATGCCACTTTTGGTCTTAGTTTTGTTAAAAATATGATTATTATGGATGATTTTCTGAAGATGTTTTATGGGTTCGAAGTGTTCGATGATATTACTGACCGGGAAAATGCAACCTTTTGTCTAACTTTTAGAAAGATGATTACTTGGTTATTTGGAGTGTTAATTGACAAGGGTTTGGCTGTTTTCCAGGTGGAAATAACTCAAAAGATACGAGTTGATGGAGAGGTGAATAAGGCACGGTGTATGCCGCAGAACCCAGCAGTTATCGGTGCAAAGACTAGTGATTGTGAGGTTTACGTGTTTGATAGTTTGAAACAGGTAGAGAAAAAGCAAGAAGGTTGTGATCCTGAGCTGAGGCTGAGGGGTCATGATAAAGAGGGGTATGGTTTATCTTGGAACCCCTTTAAGCAGGGGTATCTTGTGAGTGGTTCACATGATCATAAGATATGTTTGTGGGATGTGTCTGCTTCAGGTCAGGGTAAAGTGCTTGATGCAATGCACGTTTATGAGGTAATACCAAGACCTCACTTTTAATTTTGCAATGTCTGATGTTGATCTTTTCAACCATTGTGTACGTAATGACTGATTTTGGGAGTTGGAATTTCTGTAGGCTCATGAAAGTATGGTCGGAGATGTGTCATGGCATTTGAAGAATGAGAATTTATTTGGGTCCGTTGGGGATGATTGTCGCTTAATAATATGGGATTTGCGGACAAATCAAAGCCAACATTCTGTTAAAGCTCATGAGAAAGAGGTAGAGCAAACAATCAAACTTGAATGTGCAAGATCTCTGACAAATTGTACATTGGACACAAATTGAGTAAACATATGCTAGGAATAAAGAAGAAAATTATTCAAGTATGGCTTTGCATTGAGGGATTCGTATTCTAAATCACCGCCTAAAGAGGAGACCTAGTTCTCTGTTTTCCGATTGATCTAAGTAGCGAACTTTCCTCATCTGACTAACACTGTCTTACTACTCATCAAACGTTTTCTCACTGACATGTGTTTCTTTGTTCTTTAGGTTAACTACCTATCATTCAATCCCTACAATGAATGGATTCTGGCTACAGCCTCGTCAGACACTACTGTTAATCTGTTTGATATGCGGAAACTGTCAGTGCCACTTCATGTATTGAGTGGTCACACGTATGTGCTTCCCCTCTCATACATATATTTTAGCACTTGATCTGCAGCTGTTCTTGCGTATTGTTTTAAGGCAAGTTACGAGCATATTTTATTTCTTACAGAGAAGAGGTGTTCCAAGTAGAGTGGGATCCTAACCATGAGACAGTGCTAGCTTCTTCTGCTGATGACAGAAGGTTGAATGTTTGGGACCTGAACAGGTATGCCTATTAATCATTTAAACGTTCTTAAATGTCTTCTCTTTCACAACATCATGGATTTTTCTTCTTGTGGAATTCTTAACCACTTAACTCAGAGAAGAAGTGTTCCAAGTAGAATACGATGCTAACAATGAAACATAGACTTTTGAGTTTGCAGTTGAGGCCCGTGCTAGAAATAACGTTTTGTTTCGATTGTTTGCATTTATTGTTCTTTGCATTTTGAAGAATCTTATTAACAAGAGTCTGCCAGAATACAATTCAATCTAGTCTTACTGGGGTGAAAAATACTGTCAGGGTTGGGGAGGAGCAATTGGAATTAGATGCTGATGATGGCCCTCCTGAACTGCTATTCTCTCATGGAGGTCACAAGGCAAAGATTTCAGACTTCTCATGGAACAAAAATGAGCCATGGGTCATTTCAAGCGTAGCTGATGACAACAGCCTTCAGGTGTGGCAAATGGCTGAGAGCATATATCGTGACGAGGATGATGTTCTAACTGCTGATGAATGATTCCAATCAAGACAGGCTCATTTCCGGCTCTGTGCATATCAATCTCTGGCTTTATTCAAAGAGCTGCTCTGACAATGTACTAATCTAAGTCAAACATTTTATTCCATCTCTGATGTTAGGTTCTTTGCCTTGTTTCTGGCCTTGCAGTTGAACTAGTTTAGCTAATTGTGAATGGTGTGCCGATTGGGATTTATAATCCTTCTACTTAAGATCAGATGAAGTAGAAAGTGTCTTTGCATTTGAGAGTGATTTAATTAATTTGATTAGCTTTTCTTAATTTTAATACTAAGGAACTTTCTTCTAGTCTCAACCATGGAGGTGCTTTGACTTGTTTATACCAAAGAACTATCGACTATCAACATTTTTCGTCGATCATGTCCTGTCCTGTTTAGGACGGGGTATCTGTATCTGTTCAGTTAGAAAGTCCCGTCAACATTGCTTTTGCTTATTGGTTTTGGGAGGACTAATTTGTTCAGTAAAAATGATGTCATTTTGTTCAATCGGGCTACAAAAAGCTCTTTCACATCAATAATGTCCCATCCTATCCAACAAACTAGAATTTATAATTCTTAGAACAGGAAAAGCAATTTCCTCATCACAGCCACAAACATAATGAAACATATAATATCAGGAAATCCAACAAAAAGAGAAGTAAGGACATCCATTGGACAGCAACTCTAGCAACTAAGAACTATTCTGCACATGATGATATAGAAATCAAAAGCTCAGTAAATTCAGGTGGAGCTTCAAACAAAGGGTTGAAGTTGATCTCTTATGATACTCATCTCATACTAGCTATAGGTTCATCAACTTTACAAATATGGTTCAAAGATCCTATAGCTAGTGAAACAGCTAGTTAAATGGGATTAATGCAATACCTCAAGCTGGATATGCATCTCTAAGACCCAATTCCAATCTTCAAAAAAGTGGAGATGAATACTCAACCAGATCTTGCTGCACGAGCCCCTCCTACAGAAAAAACACAAAGGAAAAGAGTTACAAATTTACAAACAATCAACTGTTTCAAACCCCAAAGTAACATTAATATGCAGATGATGGTAAAGGGGGACTCAGTGAAGATGAAGAGCACTAGGTTCTAAAAGCCACTCTCTAGCAGCTTGGCAACAAGAGAAATACACCACTTTCAGCACATTCTTCACGTGAATTGCAGGATTGTTGCATGTTACCAATCAAACCTGTAGGTGGATTCAATTAAAGTTCTACATCCTATGGATGGATGAAACCCGGTTAGCCTAATGTCAAAATATTGGAAAATCTCACGAACAAGATCTCAGAATATGATTAGGTTGACAGAATGTGAGAAGGAAGTCTAAGAAGTTTCTTGCAATTATCATTGACAACTTATAGGATTAAAGATATTTAAGACCACAATAAAGATCATACATTGTTCCTCATGGAACCCATTCATAGGAATAGACAGAGAGAGAAGTTTCAAACAAGTGATTGGACAAGGATTGAAATAACAGAGTAAAGCATGTAAGATTTTTGAAAAGACACACACTTAGAATGAGGAGGCATTTTGTGAAGTCAAATCTGCATGCTTGAAGTTAAATGAAACATATGATCTATTTCACTGGCACAGTTCAATTCAATATGCTAATTGAATCTTGAATTTCATTGTTGTAAAGAAGTTCTACAGAATTAAGTTTTTACGATATACCTTTCCGCTGATTCGCTCCCGAAGAGCTGCCATTTTTTATTACATTCCCTATTCCACAACCAGGGAGCTCCTTCGTGAGTATGTTCTGAGTTGTCATACAATTGAGATTCTCAAACTCACAACTACTAAATCCCTGTCCATTCAATGTCGCATCTTCTTGACTCTTGTCATCTACTCCTGGATGCAGGCAATAGACCTGGTCATCACATTGCATATTACAAGGATTCATTACATGAGCACCTTCAGGAAGATTTGGATTAGCCAATTTCATATTATTAATGGGTTTCTGATATGGAAAAGATCCAATCTCGCCTTCAATTCTCCCCCGGATATCCACAAGCAAACACTTGAGCCTGGCAATCTCTGCCTCCAATGCAGCCTGCCCCTGCAACCTCTTCAGCAATTGCTGGTTCAAAGCTCTCAATTTCACAACTTCATCCTCCAAAGACGCAGCCCTAGCCTTCTTCTTCTCCCTGTACTTGCGTACCGCCTCCCGGTTCCCCGTCGGACGTTTCTTGCACTTCTTATCGGTTGACTCTGCAGTATCATCCTCAGCTGCCTTTTCATCAGAAGGTGTAGATACAATTTTGGTATGCACATGAAAACATGTGTGTGTATGGGATGAATCAGGACCCGGTGGATTGCAAGTGTGGGTGTGAGTACAAGCATGGGTATCCTTCAATAGTTCCTCAAAGAAGCTATCCATCGAACAACTGGTAGGCATTTCATTCATGTTTGGACTTGAAAAAAGTTCTTGATTCGAGAAATCCAACTCACCGTCGTCCATCATAAGGTGAGCCAAAATTCAGATTCTGATACCAACCCAGATGATAATTCGACCCAAATTCTAGATCTTGGAAGAAATTAGCAAGCAATACCCAGATGATAATTTCTGATTATGAATGAATCACTTCTTAGCTGCAAAAAACAAAAGGGGTTTTAGAGTTAGTGCATCGATCATAAGCAAACCAACAGGCAATTGATTCTACCAACTTCGCTTGAGATCCAAAAGTGATCCCGAGAAACAAAATTTAGAATTTCCAGATACAGGGAAGTGTAAATTGGAACCAGAAAACACATTCACAATCAGAATAAAAAGAACTAGAAGCTTGCCTCGATGAAACAGAATTCAACTTCAGGAAATCAACGAAACAGTTGGATGAATCGAGATTATGTGTCTGTATCAGTGAAAGAAAACCGTTATTGCGCTCGGAATTGAAAACCCTAGATACCGCAAGCAAAGTGTAAAGTGTCTTTTGAAAAGGAACCATTAAAGAACGAACATTCCATGAACGAGAGACTCAAAGTGATTCCACAAAAAGAGAAGCGAAAAGAAGACTGCTTTCTTCTTTTCTCTTCTCCATAGTCAATTTTTACGAAGTCGCCATCGTTGTCAATTTATAGGTAACCGAGGACTCCGATGTAAATTTAAAAAGACATTAATTGGGAATGACAAGTCCATGAACCTCTCTATTATGTTCCTCCAAATTATATTCAAATTATTCAGAAAAAATGTATCTTTAACTCATAATTTTAGTGAAATTAGATCAAATTTTTGTGACCAGGAGAAGAAGAGGAAGAGTTGGTGGGAGAAATCCTGGAGGAAATCCGGAACTTGTTAGTAACAGAAGAAAGAGGAAGGATAAATCTTGCAGGAAGTTAAAAAATTGATATCAGGAGAAGAAGAAAAAGGATTGGAGGAGAGGGAAATTCTGCAGGAAATTGAAAAGTTGATATTAGGAGCAGAAGAAGAGAAAGAAAGGCTGCAGGAAATCGAAAAATTGTTATCAACAGAAGAAGAGGAAGAGTTGGAGGAGGAACAATTCCTGTAGAAAATTGAAAATTTTATACCAGCAGAATAACATGGAGAATTGGAGGAGGAATTCCTGCAGAAAATTGAAAATTTGATATAAGAAGAAGAAGAAGAAGATGATCAAGAAGATGAAGAAGAAGAAAAAGAAGAAATCTTGCAGAAAATTGACAAATTGTTATTAACAGAAAAAGAGAAACTTGAAGGAGGAAGAAATATTGTTGTCAGGAGAAGAAGAGGAAGAGTTGGAGGAGAAATTCCTGCAGAAAATTGAAAAATTGATATCCGGAGGAGAAGAAGAAGAAGAAGAAGAAGAAGCAGAAGAAGAAATTTTGCAGAAAATTGACAAATTGTTATCAACAGAAAAAGAGAAACTTGGAGGAGGAAGAAATCCTATAGGAAGAAGAAATATTGTTGTCAGGAGAAGAATAGGAAGAGTTGGGAGGAAGAGATCCTGCAGAAAAGTAAGAATATGATATTAGGAGAAGAAGAAGAGGAAGAAATCTTGCAGGAAATTGAAATTTTGATATCGGGAGAAGAAGAAGAAGAAATTGTGCATAAAACTGAAAACTGATACCAGGAAAAAAAGAAGAAAAAGAAATCCTGCAGGTAATTGAAATTTTGATATTAGGAAAATAAGAGTGAAATTCTGCAAGAAATTGAAAATTTGCTATTAACAGAAGAAGATGAAGAGTTGGAGGAAGAAGAAATCCTGCAGGAAATTCAAAAACAGATATCAGGTGAAGAAGATGAAGAATTAGAGGAGGAGGAATTTCTGTAAGAAATTGAAAAACTGATATCAAGAAAAGAAGAGGAGGAAAAAAATCCTGTAGAAAATTGAAAAATTGTTATTAACAGAGGAAGAAGAGTTGGAGGAGGAAGAAATCTTGCTAGAAATAGAAAACTTGTTATTAGAAAAAGAAGAGGAAAAGTTCAATGAGGAAGAAATTTTGCAGGAAATTGAAAAATTGATATAAGAAGAAGATGAGTAAAAATTCCTGTAGGAAATTGAAAAATTGTTATCAAAAGAAGAAAAGGAAGAATTGGAAGAGAGAAGATCCCGCGGGCAATCAAAAAATTGATATAAGGAGAAGTTGCAAGAAATCAAAAATTTGTTATTAATACAATAAGGGGAAGAGTTGGAGGAGGAAGAGACCTTACAGGAAATTGAAAATTTGATACCAGGAGAAGAAGAGGACGAATTGGAGGAGAGGAAAATTCTGCAAGAAATTAAAATTTTGATATCAGGAGAAGAGAAGGAAGAACTCTTATAGGAAATCGAAAAATTGTTATTAATAGAAGAAGAGAAAGAGCTGGAGGAAGAAATCCTGCAGGAAATTGAAAATTTGGAGTAGGGAGAAATATAACATGAAAGGCATAATTGTGATGAAACACAAGAATAAGAAGACAGAGATTTAAAGGTCGAAGGTGGAGAATTACTCTCTGAAACTCAATCCATATCCATAACAACACCTGCATGATTGAACTACCAAATGCTGAAAAGGGGTTAAGTTTTCTTCAACTGAAGAAATATCAGAACATCAACAATTTTCTGGGAATTGGGTTCCTTCTATCATGAAGATCATGCTTACTGAATCTGAAGATCTAGAGAGGCTCTTTCAGACCAAAGTTCATGAGAGCACTTGGACCAGACATGGCCGAAGTATAGTGTTAAGATTTGAATAAAACATCTTTTGTATCTTGCTAATGATCAACGTATAATCATAACTATGCTTGAAGGGTTTTTACAGGATTGTCTTTTGCTGCAGAATTTATCTGCAAATACAAGAATTGCACCTGTCTATTAGAAAAATCTTACATTTGTTTGTTTAGTCTAAAACTTTGACTCCTGCATACTGAAATGCACACAAAATCACTATGGACATGACTTCAAGTTACATTTTGTTGACTAGAATTATTAGATTGGATTATTTCTGTGTATATAATATCTATAGTGATCTCTTCCTATAATTGAGAGATCTATCCCTATAATTGGGAGATTTGATTGTTAAGATTTTCCTTAATTGTAGCTAGGTTTCGTGTATATATATCATTGAAATCTTATGTACAAAATATGAGATTCAATATAGTTTTCTTCACTATTTTCATCATGGTATCAAAGCACTCTCTTATTTAAGAGTATGTTCCTTCTCCTGGAAATTTTTCTATTCCTCTGTTTGGAACAGTGAGTGGCTAAGTTTGTACTCGCCCAAAAACAACGTTCTTTTTTTCTCACAGCCCACCCAATTTATTCCAACACCAATCGGCGACCCTACCTGTGACAGATCTGACCTCACCAATGTGGCCACGCTTCACCATGCGCCGTCGCAGATGGATAGCTTTTGAGGCGCATGACGTCCACGTGCCACTCTCCGGTCATCTTTTCATCTCGGGTCTTGAACCACCAGTGTCACTAGCTCCTGTGCATCCTCCCTGAAGTGTCAGAAATCTGGTAGCCCATTTGAAAAAGCGCCAGAAGTTTCTGGTTGTTTTTAAACCGTGACTGTTGGTATATTTTTTCGTTGTCTTTAGTGTTTATGAGGAAGATGAGTGGGAAAAAGATAACTCTTTCAAGCTCGGATAACCCTTCACT
>JAOQMM010000172.1:25004156-25027835 GCA_027563515.1 Erythroxylum platyclados | reverse complement strand
AACACTCCACACAAGATTGAATGGAAATGGGTTGTAACTAGCACTTTTTCTTGGGAATATGCTGAAAATGTTGCATGTAAACTTGGTGCATAACAGCTTGGGTCAAGATAGATGGGGTAGAATCTACAATGGTGACTGCAAGCTTATCCACAGATGATAACACATTTGACTGTGTGGGGAATGTGTTGGCCAAACATGGATGCTGGTCATTTCTCAAGGGTGGGTTCATTCTTAATGCACCTTCAAAATCATCAACAATAAACTTCAAGGTGAATCTGCAATCACCACCTTCTTATACTTGTCTAATGTTCCAAAATAGCATGAGTCTTGGCATGAACAAGCCCAAAGGACATGACAACCTTAATTTTTTCCCCCTCTTTTTTTCCCATTGTAATGCTTATACAGAGTTCGGCAAGCAAGAACATTGATGTAGCAGTTGCAAGTACTTCATTACAGCGATTTACCGAGACGCAATGGAGAAAAAGCCAGCATCATATGATTGATAGAGTAAATTCTGTTAACACTTTATTTCTGAGATAGATGTTCACACCACAATGAAAGTTATGCAATAGTCTAAGGTATTCTGAAATTGTATATCCGTGTCTATAGTAATGTGCCCGAAACCAGTCGAGAGTACTTAGCAGTTAGCAGCATCAAGTACAACAAAAGTTTCTTCAAATTTTGGAAATTTTTATTGTGAAAAGGTTCTGTTTTTGCTTTAAATGACAAGTTGATCAGGCAGTAGCTTATGTTTTTTCAGGTAAGGAAACGGGCTGCGATGATTCATGTGACAGATAACCATGGAAAAGCTGTCAAAAATGTAAAAATTAGAATAGAACAAATGTCAAAGTCTTTTCCATTTGGATCAGCAATAGCAAGTACCATTCTTGGTAATCAGGCATACCAGGTAGCCTCAGACAACAATAGTAATACATCCTAAGCCTTACAAGGATGACAACAATCTAATAAAGGTGTTTTCTAAATGTTTCAGAATTGGTTTCTGGAACGATTCAATGCAGCTGTCTTCGAAAATGAGCTCAAATGGTATGCTACAGAGCCTGAACAAGGGAAGATCAATTACAACATATCAGATAAAATGTTAGAATTTGTTCAAGCTAACGGAATAGTTGCTAGAGGGCACAACATATTCTGGGAAGACCCCAGATATAATCCAGGATGGGTGAAAAGTCTTACAGGGGCTGCCCTGAAATCAGCAGTGAACGCACGAATACAAAGCTTGATGAATAAGTACAAAGAACAGTTCATACACTGGGATGTTAGCAATGAAATGTTGCATTTTGATTTCTACGAGCAACGGCTCGGTCCTGATGCAACTCTTCAGTTCTACCTGACAGCACATAAATCAGATCCTTTAGCAACCTTATTCTTGAATGAGTACAATGTGGTTGAGACTTGCAGTGATTCTAATTCCACTGCAGACGCATATATTGCAAGGATCAAAGAACTTAAACAGAAAGGAGTCCCAATGAATGGGATTGGGCTGGAGGGTCATTTTTCCAAGCCTAATCTCCCTCTTATGAGAGCTATATTGGACAAGTTGGCTACTCTCAGGCTTCCTATTTGGCTTACAGAAGTTGATATCAGCAACAAATTTGATCAGAAAACTCAGGTGCTTTGACTGCACTATCTCTATCAAAGATGGCACCTGACAAGAACGATTAACATTTATATCCATATAGAAAAATTGTTCCTTACATTGTGTTATTATGCAGGCAACCTATCTTGATCAAGTAATAAGAGAAGGCTTCTCACATCCTGCAGTTGATGGGATAATGCTTTGGACAGCACTCCATCCCTATGGGTGTTACCAAATGTGTCTTACGGACAACAATCTTAAGAACCTGCCGGCTGGTGATGTGGTTGACAAGCTCCTGAGAAGTTGGAGAACTGGAAACTTAAGAGGTCAAAGTGATGGCCAAGGTGCATATAGCTTTGTTGGCTTTTTTGGTGAATACAAAGTAAGTGTGCAATATGGGAACAGAATAGCAAATTCAACCTTCTCTCTGTGTCCAGGTGATGAAACTAAATATGTTATAGTTCAAGTATAGGTATAGGTATTAATGTTTGTGGATTACTACCATTAGAGTAGGCATAAGAAGCTCAAGTGAAATGGGAATTTTGAGGAGATGCGACAGTAAAAGTTACTGTTTCTGCATCTTTCTTTGTTCCAATTCAGCTGGAGCTTTGATGCAATGGAATTGAATCTCATTGATACTTGTGTAAGCCCCATGTTTCTGTTTCCTTTTTCTTAATCAGGAAACATTAAGCTTTTAATGAAAAATAGTGGACTAGAAGTTCTTTTCTTTTTGTTTGCTATTTCCCATTTATTCTCCATTCCAGTTTTTACCTTCAGAATCATTAACAGAGCTTCAAGGAAAATATGTAATACCATCTTCTTGTACTTATCGAAGGATCCAACATAGTATGAAATTTTGGCATGAACAACTCCAACGACATGATAACCTTAACTTTCCCTTCGTCTCTTCTCCCGTTGAAATGATCATGCAAAGTTTAGCATGCAAGAACAATGCTATGGCACTTGCAAGTGTTTATGAAAGAAAGAATAAAAGTTAAGCTACTCTTTTTAATTTGAACAAATTTTGGGTTTGAGGCTCGCAATGCTGGCCCGAAAACTCAATGGGATTCGAACTTTGATCTAACAGCCCAAACTCAATCAGGCCTCCTATTAAACTTGAGCATATTTAAAACATTCCAGCTAAGCGCAATGCTGGCCCAAAACTGAATGGGATTTGAACT
The DNA here is from genome assembly GCA_027563515.1 of Erythroxylum platyclados. NCBI lineage: Eukaryota > Viridiplantae > Streptophyta > Magnoliopsida > Malpighiales > Erythroxylaceae > Erythroxylum > Erythroxylum platyclados. The sequence goes on along the minus strand of JAOQMM010000172.1, from coordinate 25,025,057 downwards.
TTGATCTAATAGCCCAAACTCAATCAGGCCTCCGATCAAACTTGAGCATATTTAAAACATTCGAGTTGAGCCCAACCCTACCAATGCTAGCCATTTTTATGCCAAAAGTTGCAGAAGTATCAAGTGGGGGATCCCACAACTTGACTTTATTCCCTCTTTTATGTTCAATAAAGTAAAGATTACCCCTCAACTTTGGTCCCAGCATTCAATTCTTTTGACAATCTACCAAACTAGATATGATTAAATAACACATTTTTCTTCAAAAGATTTCATCTTCCAGATCAACAACTAGAAAAAAAGCTGACCCAAAAACTTGCAAAACCAGTAAAGTATTCCAGCTTACAATCCCATTGATATGTTCACAATACCACAAATCTTCCTTTTTCCTGATACAAACTCCATTTGTTTCTTTACAGGTACCTAATTGAACATCAATGAGAAGTGAAACTGAAACAAGAACTGAACTGCAAAATGCAAAATCAAGAAATTCTAATGATTCCCAGAATGGGGAAGAAAAACATCTTATGTATATAAACATTGCAAAATCCTGGAAGGGGTTGGTTTAGAATCTAGAGAAGAGAATCTGTCAGGTTTTCCTAACAGATGGCAAAATCCAAGCACCCAAATTGAGAATAAAGCTAGAGCTACAAGTAAACAGAGGACAAAAGAGCAAAGAAAACTGCAGAGGCCGTGAAAGCTGATTGTGGAAGTGTAGGAGAGAAAATCCTGCTAGAGTCTCCCATTGCCAAACCAGCTAACCACGATCCATCTGCTAGCATGGTTTCTCCTGTTCCCGTTTCAGATCCTGAAGCTGAACCTGTGGCAGAACCTGAGTAATCCAACCCAGATCCCAACTCGGAACCCGACCCAGTTTCTGCCGTTGATCCCTGTGATGATGATGATGATGATGATGTCACTGGTGTTGAATAGCTTGTAGATTTCTGACTGCACATGTTAAAGGGAACTGTCACTTATTCTTGCAGGAATATTTAAATTTATTGACAGATGATTCCTTGGCATAAAAAAAAAAGCCAAACTTGATGGTAATCCAACGACCTCAATCAATCCCACTTGAAATAAACTAATCACACAAAAGGGAATCTTTGGCATTTCCAATTTGCCTTCATTTCAATCCCAAAAGAGAAGCTGAAACTGATATATCACAATTTATACATAACTATCCAGACCACATTCATTGTCACGTTGTTACTTTCGAATCCTATCAAGACCAGAAGAACCATACTATTACTTCCAACAAATCAGGAACTCAAAGAACATAAACCAAACAAACCAGCAAAAACATTGTCAAGGAAGATCAAGGACCATGTCTTTATCTTCAGCAACTACCAAGAATTCTTAAGAACTAACCATCAGGACCCCATTCCAGACAGATAATCCTAGTAAAACTAGTAGCTAAAAGCAGAATAGATAAGCATATAAAAAAAGCCATAGGATGTTCTTATACCTTGGAGAAGATGGACAAAAGGTCACTGTATAATCTGCACCAGTACAAGTAAATGTGCTAGTGGCATCATCATAGGCATAGCTGTAAGATCTAGGACAAGCAGACTTGAACATCTCCGAGTAAACCGAAGGCTTACAGGTGTCGGGTGTGTTAAACGCGCCACTGCAGCAATACTCAGGACTCCCAAAAGCTTCACACGCGCTCTTACAAGCTTCGCCACCTTCCACTTTTAGCTCCTTCGGACACTGACGATTAAGATCCGTGGAGCAACCCGTCGAAGTACATGTACCTGATCCGCCACTACCTTCAATGAGCATAGGAACATTGTAGCCGTCGACGAGGCTGACGTCATAAAAATCCTGCCCTCCTGTCCCAAGTGTGAACTCAGCGAGTGTCGCCGGCGGGGATGCTCCTAACCCATTGCATTCTACTTGACCTGAACCACAGTCTCCGGTCAGGCAAGACCCGGAACCAGAATCGTCGAATTTGCAACTTGTACGAGCCCAAAAACGACCCGACCAGCCTGTTGGTGCTAGAAAATAACGAGAAGTGTCTTTTCGAAGCTCGAAACCTGTACTGTCGAGTCTGGGACTTCCAGCATTTGCAAGAATACCGGGCCAAACTGGGTATTCACATCTGTTGACGAATGTGAAAGTAGCACCATAAGCACCTACAGACATGGAACCCATACACCATCAAAGAAATATCAAGAAAAGACCAGAACTTTAGCTTATTTAACCTTGTTAAAACGATTAAAGATCAAATCTTTAGCAGCTTCGAATCCTAAAAGACGCTACATTTATGATGTTCTTGCGAGAATCTTCAAGAAAATGAACATTCAGGAGCAGGAAACCACCGTTAATGGAAGCATCATAACATTCAGGGCCATTGAGTTTCTTACCATTGGAAGTGACAAGTAGAGTGACTAGGATGAGAGTAAGTGTGGGGGACATTTGTGTTTCTTTCTTCTGTTTTCTTTTCCTTTGCCTGAGAAGACCTTGTGGCTATTGCCTTAAGAGGAATGATGAGACCAGACTACCAAAGCATTGAAGTTGGTAACCAGAATGTAGTAGGGTTTTGGACCTTGAAAAGAGGTGGAAGATGAAGAGAAAGAGGGATGGGATTGGTAGCTTAACTGCTTAAGTGCTCAACAACCATAAACAGACAAAAGAGTTACTGTGGAGTGAAGAGACAGATTGATTAAAAAACTGGAACTAAGTCTCTCCTGTGAAGAACAGTGGACCTATGAACTAGTTAACAAAGAAAAAGTTAACAAAATGAGGCAAAAAAGTGGAATTTGCACTTTTCCGCTTGACATTTCACATTTCATTCCAGTTCCATGAATCATTCTCTTCTTTGTTTGTCAGTGAATAGCATATGGTTAATTTACTCAATTTACTAATTTTAATTTTAATTTTAAAAAAATTTAATATTAAATTCATGCCAAATTTTTATTTTTATTACTTTATTGTTAGAAATATGTTTTATAAACCACTTAAATAACTGATATTGAGGCTGAAAACTCATGGTTAAGCTCCTGACATTTGTTTATGAAATATTTCACAGCTTAGAAGTTATAACAAAAGGAGTCTTTCTCCGTGGTTTAATATCATCACATACTTTTATAATTTTATTTTTTAATAAATTAAAAATATTAAAATTTCTAAAATAATTATATACTCTTTCATATATTTTATTTTATAATTATTTTTAAATTTTTGATATTTTAATTTTTAAATAATGAAATTCTTATATAGTATAAATATAATATGTGATAGATAAAAATATTAATATGAAGCAACTTAGTAATAATTGGAAGTTGAAATATTTATATTAATTCGTAAAATTTAGATTAATATTACAAAATTAATCAAAATTTAAATTTTTTACAGTTAATTCATATAAATATATATGCTAGGTTAATTTATATAAAATTAAGTTTGTTATATTGACTTTTAAATATTGTTGTAATATTTAATGGCTAAAATAAAAAAGAGCATTGGATTCCGAGCTATCCTTCTCTTCATTTCATGGTTGTCATTGGAAGCTGAAAATATTGACTCAATGTACTGAATGCACACAACATATAGTTTTTGCATAATGAGCTAATATTTCTGACATTCGTACAACTTTGTTCTTAATAAATATATAAATATTATTTTTAATGATGTAATTAATAAATAGATATTTTTATAATATTTAATGGTAACATCAAAAATAATTTTTTTTGACAATGCTTATATAAATCCTAAAAGATTAATTATTAATTATTAAAAAATTTAATTTTTAAAAATAAATACTATTTAATTGATTATCTATTTTCTTTTAAGTTTTAACTTAATGGTTTAAAAAGCCTAAACTCAAGAATACAATGTAAGTGATAGGCAGTGATAGGCTTGACAAAGCTTATTTGGCCAGCCTAATTATTTTGGATTTGATCTAAAATCAATAAATACGGTTTGAGTTGATTAAATTTTAGGTTGATTTTAAGCCTTTTTTTTAATTTGATTTTTTAGTCGAACTCAAACTTATCTATTTCAAAACTTAAAATTTTAATTAAAATGATATTATTTTAATTTAAAAATTAAAAAATATATTTAATCAAACGTAATTAGACGTCAACAACTCGAGCTTGGAGCCTTGAACCCGTTTGAAGGTGAACAAGTTTCATCATTCCTAATTTCAGTCTAACGAACTCTCGAGCTCTTAATAATATGATTAATTTAGATCCAACTTATTAATTTCAAAATGAATCAAACTAGGTCAGACTCAAAGTCTTTTATAATCCTTAATTTTATTCCAAACAAACGGCTCAAGGACCCTTCAAGCGATCATTAAAAGCAAAAAGCAAAAGTGTGTTCTTTTTGGTCACACCTTAGTCCTGAAGCAGAATATAGAGGTCTGAAAAGCACATAAAAGAAGGAGTGATTTCTTCTTTTGTCTCTTATATTATTAGCAAAGGAGTCCCACCCTTCAAACACAAAAAGCTTGCTTTTATGAAATAATCGTTGAAGAGTGAAATGGATAGTTGTGATTTTTTTATAATTTATTAATATTTAAAACATTTATATTAAATTATTAATAATAGATTGTAATATTAAAATATTAATTTTTATTAATGATCTAATAAGTTATTTAAACAAAATTTTCCACATACATGACAAAACTTATATAACTATTCTAACATTCATAAAAAATTTAATTAAATTTGTATTATTATAAATTAATTTTAACTAACTTAAAATTTTGTCTATTCTACCTTTGTTAAATTATACAATAACAATAGTCTACTGAAAGTTTCACTAATACGTAAAGTTTAGCGAGGTCTAATAATACTCAATTTTATACCTAATTAGTAGAGAGACTATTTCTGATAAAGCCACATAAAAAATATATATACGTAAAATATACATAGATATAAAAGATAATAATAACAAAAAAATATAAAATAAGTAATAAAATGAATAAAACAATATATATATAACAAGTTAAAAAAAATTAAACAAGTGATTATATAGAATATAAATTATTGTGTACATTAGATTTTATTTATTATACACAAAACAATATTGATCATAGATTCTATAATATAAATGTAGAGAATGTTATATATATTTCTGACTACTGGAAGACCATGCTTTTCCATCTTTATTGGTGTATGTGTACCAACTTCACTGTGCTCCACTCTCAAATGTTCCCAGAAGCAGTTCTTGTGTTGGGATTCATGAAACAAAAGCCTCATTTTCTCCAAGAATGTATCTAAATACAAATACTGAAGTGGAAATGAGTATTTATTTATTTACGAGGAGACACCAATGACTTAGACATCTCACATCTGCTTTATCAGGAGATTCCAATGACTAAGACATCTCGCATCTGTTTTAACAGGAGATTCCACATTTTCTTACATTTTTGGTAATGTCTGTTCAATTGTTCATCTTCTGGTACAGTACTGTATAGAGATGCAATTCAACCCAAGCAAGCTAGAGTTGAAATGAGCTAGGAACCCTGTCAGGTTTTGGCATATGTTCCTGATACAAGATTACAAGTATACAAGAAAAAGATCAGACTGTCACATGTTTCTGGTAGCATTTGAAATAGAATATGTCACATTGTCATTTTCCAGGTTGGAACACAATCACCTGGTCTCTTATGTCACCAATGGATGGATGGAGAGATACAGGAAGATGATGCTTTCTTCAACTGTAATTACGAATACTATTGGCCTGGAAACATCCAGGCCGCCAATGTTTGTCAAGATGGTGACAAATTTGGCCAGAGGACGAAAACTGTTGTAATTATAGAGGCTGCACCAGTAATAAGTTGCAGATGAACGGGACCTGAGAAAGGACTGCTTGAATGGCTTGATATGTACATCATAGTCTTGTTAACCAAAGGGAGAGTTGCACCATCTTTTCTCGCTCCCAGCAATTTCTGGCTGCAATTCCCATTCAAAATGTCCACAGTTTCATAACATCAGATTCTAATGCAGAAGAAACAACTTATCAAATCAATAAAACCAATGATCTGCTCGACTATTGTTCAATTCTGCAGACAGGCAGAACTCATGAAGGGTAATTGTTATATTTGACAGACACAAGCTGATTGTCTTTAAAATCCTTATTCAGCACTTAGGAGCTAAACAGCGATAAATTTACCTCCTAAAGATGGTTTGATTTCGTATCGTGTTCATACTCTCGTATTGAATAATTCCACCCATTTGCTGCCAGTTCATATTATCCATACAGCTTCTGTTGCTGGTTGGGCAGGTTCGATGGTGCAAAAATGTTATTTGTAGCAGTAACTTCAAATAAATGGCAGGATGAGTACAATTCTCCATACTGTTAACATTTAATGGCAGCAAAAATTACTTTTGATGGTATTCAGGAAAGTTGATTTCCTAGATTTTTGCTCCAGAAGATGGACTATTGCTAATCTAATTTGGGTTGAAGTTAACGGGTCACTCTAGAGTTGACCAATATTTGGGTCGAGCTCAAATTTGGGAGCTGATCTGACCCAAACGGGCTAAAACGACGTTGTTTTGTTTAATTTTTGCTAAAATAGCATTATTTTGGTCCTCGGCCCCATTGAATTTCAGTCTACCTAAAACCGATCGGTCTCCTAGATCCAGGCCATTACCAACCCTACTTGTTAACTAGCTTTGAAGCGTTCTCCGACAGAGGAGGCCTCGAGCAGCTGATAAGTTTTAACCTAAACCAAGAATCATTTTTGAACAAATTCCATGAAAAGTGAATCACTTTAACAAACAAAAACTTATGCACTCACTTCAACTAGGGTCAGCTTTCCATACCAGTTAAATCCCATATTAAATGCTAATGAAATGGAAGCATAAAACAACAAAATGGGTTTGCTTAGAACAATTAAGCATACATACAACTTTTAAAGCAAAAGCTTAACCTACAATTAGGGGCAGTAAACTAGCTTAAGCCTAGCATGACCTGAAGTCGACTGGCCAAGCACAATTTGAATTGGCTCAAGTTGGAATATTCAAGTTCAATGAGGCTCGAGATTAGTCAAATACGATCAATCATAACAAAATTAGTCAAGTTTATATCGATTCAAAATTAATAGATTAAAGCAAATTTGATTGAGCTTGGAGGCGAGTATATAGGTCCAATCAAACTCGAGCTTGAAAAATTTTTCAGGTTCAAGTTCGGACCCCTAAACTTTAAGGAGCCGGTATGGATGTATCATGTTCTATCCATTATCAACAATCTCTCAATTGCACTAGAATTTATAAATTACATAGATAATAGTTTCATGCAAGTTTATCATTATTAGTTACCTAAATCACTTCCATGCATTTAATTCAGTTTTATCTCTAATCACAACCATCTCAATTGCACTAGAATTTATAAATTACATATATAATAGTTGATTATTAGTTACCTAAATAAGTATCACTTTCATGCATTTAATTCAGTTCTATCTCTAATCACAACCATGTTCACCACACATCAAGCCAAATTCAATTCCGGAAATGCCCTCAAAAGATGAAATTAAACTTGGAGAGGACTGTAATTTCACCTGGTGTATGGTGGCGGACAAAATATGATCACGTAGCCCCCATTCATGCATGTGTATGTGCTGGTAGTGTCATCGTACGCATAGCTATACGCGCGTGGGCAAGCATGCTTAAAGAACTGCGCATAAGCAGAAGGCCCACACGTGTCAGGTGTAGAATACGCCCCTCTACAACAAAACTTCGGATCGCCAAAAGCTTCACACGCGCTCCTACAAGCGACGCTCACCACACCATTGACACGCGCATCCAACTTCAGCTCCCTCGGACACGCTCCGTTCAGATCAATCAAACACCCGGTGGAGCTACACCCCCGCGTCCCATTCCGGGGAATCACAAGCATCGGAAGATTAAACCCGTCGACCAAGCTGACGTCGTAGAAATCCAAACCTCCGGCCCCGTTCAGAGTGAACTCCGCGAGGGTCGCCGGCGGTTTCGCGCCACTCCCTTCGCATTCCACCCGGCCTGAACCGCAATCTCCCGTGAGACAGGAGAACTTACCGGAGGAATCGCGCCCGCAAAGGCTCCGCCCCCACATTCGACCGGACCATGATTTGGGGACAGTAACGGTTTTGGAGTCTCCGGACTGGAGAGTGAAGCCGGTGGTCGGGAGAGGCGGAGAGTTGGCGCCGGAGAGGAGTCCCGGCCAGACCGTGTGGCGGCAGCGGTTAATGAACTTGAAAGACGCTGGTTCGATTCCTTTGAAAAAAGCAGAGAACTTGCAAGTGAAAAAGATGGGGTTTCGAAGAAGTAGAGAAAGAGAAAGGAAGTGAAGTGAAGAGTGAATAATGGGTATTACCTGGTAGAAGTGAAGCTATGGAGAGGAGAGTGAAGATGAGTGTAGAAGATAGAAACAGAGCCGCCATGGTTTTGAAAGATGAGGATGAGACATTAAGATTAAGACAAAGTTTGTTAGTTACTAACATAACGAACAAATGACCCTTTTTAGTAAAAGAAGATTACTTACTTTCCTTTGTCGAGAAGGTAATCCGATATTTGTCAAAAAAGATTGTTTGGTCTTCAAATAGGCTTCAAAAGCTGCAAAGGCCTAATCTTCTATCGTTAAAATGATCATCAAAATAATCTTATTTTAATATAATTATAAATTTTATATGTTTAAATGTATAATTATTTTTAGACAAATTTTTAAATATTCAAACTCAATTTAATATGTTCCAAGTTCAAAATTTTTTAAAAAGTAATATTGTTTTAAGTAAAATTAAGCAATTTTTAATTTTAAAAAATTTGAATCTAAATTAAAGTTCGATTAATTCAGACCGAATTTCTTAACTTCAAATCAAATTTAGACTGAACAAAAATTATCATTCCTAAGCTAAAACAATAAGATCGCCAATATTTATCTAGTTTGGCCCCATCCAGAATCACTGAATTTGGGGGACTAATTTGAGTTCGAGAGTTGGTCTTCAAATAGGTTAATATCATGGTGTAATTAATTAAAACAACGTAGTTTTTGTTTAGTTAAAAGTTTTATATTTTTAAACGTATAATTACTTTGTTCAATTATACTAAAACAGCATCAATAACTTAAAGTTTAACCAAACTTTGGGTCAAAGCGGAATCACAGGCAATAGTATCAACTCAACCTATTCACATCCTTATCAAGTCATGTTTTAGGGTTTAACCCCAAAATTTTCATTTAAATATGCAACCTCATTTCCTTTGTATATTTTTTTTAAGGTTGAAATTTTTATCTCATTGGTCCAAAATCAAAAGATTGGTTCAATTTGACTTAATTTTAGGCCCAACTCAACTTTGAGAAACCGATTGTAGTTACTAAACCAAAAAATGACGTTATTTTGATATAAATAATTATAACGTCATTTCAGTATTGGTTTAAGCCCTCTCATTCAAAAGTCAATAAAATCAACGTTAAGAAAATCTTTTGCAAAAAGAGTTTGGTTTGACAATAGGTTGAGCTCAGCTTGAATAGGCTCCACCTAGACTCAAGTCCAACCTGATTTAATTTTTTTATTCTTTAAAATTAAAAATTAAAAAAGATATCATTTTTATAAAATAATATTATTTTTCTTATAATTATTGAATCTTGGGCCGGATTTAGGTAGCCTAAGCCTAAGTCCGAGACTCTGTCAACCCGGCCTGCCATCCCTAGGTTCTACGATTGCCAATACTAGTCATAGCAAGAAATTACTCAAGAATCTAAAAGCCTATAAATTAACTACTAAGTTCCGATCTTTTCAGTATCCAATTACAACCAATTCTCTCAGCATCAATAATGGAGAGAGAGAGAGAGAGAGAGAGAGCTCTTTCTTCTCTCTTTCTCTTTGACATTTCATCATATACTTAACATTCACCATAAAATTACTTGATTTATCAACACCACGTTTACAAAAGTTCACTTTCAGGAAATTCCCAGAAACCGTAGACCAAGAAATCACAGATATAATCAGATATTGGAGACTAAGAAGATCACCGATTATACAAGCATTTGGATGTAAGGATCAGTTTCTTTTAGTGTCACCCTTCCATTTTCACAGTAACCAAACAAAAGCACAACTCTATACATTATGAAGAATCCATATTCCGTACCTTTTCTCCCGGAGATTTCTTCTTTTCCGGCGAACTGAACGGAGAAACCAGCTCCGGTGACTGATGCGAGTAGTGAAGCGAATTTTGCTCTGTTTCGAGATGCGTAGTTTAAAAATCAGTTTTTGCCACGTCAGCAAAAGACGTTTTGACGGTTTGAGTTCATATAAAGAAAATGGGCCATTTATTATGAGTCCAATCCAATAGCACTTTTTTTTTGCCAATTTTTTAATAAAAAAGGGAAAAAAATACTATATTTCTTAAAATTTTAATAAAAATTCAATTAACAATTTACTCTTTAATTTTCATAAAGTAAATTTTAAATTTATAAATTATATTTTAAAAATATCTTAATCCTTTAATTATAATAAAACACAAAAATTAACAGTATTTATAATTATAATTTTCAAATTCAGAATTTATTTAATAAATTACAAGTAAATTCTTAATAAAAAATTGCATACATATTTTTATATTTTTATTTACACATATTTATTTATATTTTATATTATCATTATTTTGTATTACATAAAGTTCTATTGAGAACACACCATCTATATCATATAAAAGAAGTTTCCTTTCAAATCTACAGAGACAAAGTAATACACATTTCAGACTGTAAATCTGTAATTAGCTCATATCAAATGTCAAAAATGTCTAACAAGACAAATACTTGACAAGTTTATAGTGTTTTGGACCAAATGCAGCTTTAGAACAGTTAAAGTAAGTTGAAATGTGATATTTTTTCCTTGTAGCATTCTTTGGTTCCACTATTGGAGGCTATAAAGAAAGGTAACTATGATTGTGTTGGGTTGATGAAAGTAAGAATGACAATAGGCGGGGACCGAATTTTTTTAAATTAAAAATACAAAAATGACGTTGTTTTTATTGCTTATATGTGTCAAGCCTCAGGTCAAGTCGGACCTGGGCAACCCAAGTCTGATCTAAGACTTAATCAACCCAAGTCTGACCCTGTAGGCTCAAGCCTAATTGTCATCTTCACATGAGAGGATTATCATGGAGTTGACTACATTAATGAAGGATAAGCTTGCAAAACCAAGGTCCCACTCTCTTTCGCTGCTTCTCTAAGTCAATATGCAAATTTATGTGTATAATAACCTATAGATTATTTCATGAATTAAAACTTAAACATAAGCGATATAATCGACATATTTAATTTCATAATTAACAGTTTAACACTAGATCTTTTTAAGTTTAGAAACTCAAAACTCAAGACGTTATGCAAAACTCACTTGTTATTAGAATTTGAGATGAAAATGGACGAACTTAGGGCTAAATTATAGGCGATGTAATTTTTTCTTGGCCCGAGCCACGTTCAAACAGCCTAATAGATCAAATCTCAATTGGGTTAAAAAAATGATGTCATTTTAGCGTTTGACACGAACCAATTTGGGTCAATCAATTCATTATACCAACTAGCTCTCTTAACTCCAAGCCTAACTCAAAGTCTAATAGAAACTCTAATTAACTTGGCCTTTCACCTATTAACTCAAATTGGATTCACGATTTGTCAACCCTAATTAGAATACTTTCTCTTCGTATTTAAAAGAAAGCGTTAATGATTCTTCTAATTAGAACTTTAAAAATACTCAAAAGTATTGCTCACTACACTAGTAGATAAGAGGTGCGATCTAATTAGGGGGACCTAAACCATTGATTATGAAGGAAATACCACTATATGTTTTGCATTAAAACATACACTTTGACTACTCATTGTAAGTGAAACACCTAAATCATTGATTATGAAGCAAATACCACTATATGTTTTGCATTAAAACATACATTTTGACTACTCATTGTAAGTGAAACAAAGTAATATACTTTGAGAAAGTTCCCAATTCTTTATAAGGCAGCCATGAAGAAACTTACATATACAAGATCTCATTTCGGGTAAGATTCACATCATTGAGAAAGGATGATTTTGGAGCAAAATAATGGGTGGGCATGATGTTTTATTCTACTTTAAGTAGGAACAAAGTTCATTATATGTTGGCCAATATAAATGTAGTATATGCATGTTGGATTACAATGATAATTACTTAAGATCATTCATTATTGTCCATTATAGCTGACTTTGTAGGAATGGCGTGTCTATTTGATTCCTTGCCATGCTAATATATACTCTTTTTGTTGGCAATCAATTAAACAATTTGTCCTATGGTCCCCTATTTAAATGACTAAAAGTAAAGTGCAAAGACAATATTTAACAGAATTAGTAGTTTAGCATGCCTTGTCTTCGCTCATCAATGGCGGTTCTCAAATATGGCATACCAAAACCATCAATAACTGTTTTTCTGCAAAACCAAAATCCCCAACCTTTGATGCTTTGGTAGGTTCAGGATTTTTGTCTTGATGTTGGCAGTTTTATTTTGATAATCTGCAAAACCATAAATTTCGGGTTGAATTGGTTTGATTTGGTCCGAAGTTAATGAATTACGCCTAAATTGATCGGATTTTGATTCTAAAAACCAGCTCAAATCATATTAACAAAACGAAATTGTTTGACCTTTTTGGGTTGCCTCCCAACCCATTGCCAACTCCAATCATGAAAATAAATTAAGATTAGCATAAGTAATTTCGATGTGGAAATCTTCTTTTCTTAGACTTTTTGCACGGAGGGAATGTAAATGGGAGTACAAGAAGTGGCATCTCTATGTTAAAAGTTTGGATATTGGAAATAATGATAATGGCAAGCGTTTTATGTTATAAAACAAAACTTCTACTCTTTCACTTTCACCTCACAATTAAATTACTGGATGTGAATTACATCTATAATTATAAAAAATAGTAAGTAAGAACCAATAATACGAACACAACAACAATTGTTATATATGGCCTAATTAGAGATGATAACAACTTGAACCATTTATGACCTAAACTCGATCTAATCTTTTTAGGTTGCTCGGGTTTGAACAATCTTTTAAACCTAAATAAGCAATATTTTAAAAATTGAACTAGAAATCGATAAGACAAAAAATTTAAGGTTTAATCAGTATTAGACTGTCATAAAATCAGCTAAAGATAATTAAAAAAATTGTCTTTACTTATCGAAGAATTTGAAGTTTAATTGAAAAAAGAGATTGTTAAATAAAAATTTATTAATCTATTTTAGTTTATAAAAAGTTATTAATCTATTTTAGTTTATAAAAAGTTATTAATTTACAAAAACTGACCAATTAGTTAATAAATTGATTGATTTTTAACAATAAGAATTATTAGAGTAAATCTAACTGAAAAGTTAAAAACTGAGTAAAAAAAATTGAACGACTCAAAATTTTTAGAGTTGAATTAGTCAAACCGATTGAATTTTTAAATCATTATAAATTAGTGAATTTTTTTTCGAAGCTTATTTAATTACTTAGACTTGATCCATTCACTTCGAATTAAGTCAAACCAAATTGTTACTTTTATATCCAACTAATATGTTGCCCTAATAATGAGATGAAAAACAATCAATAATCTCCCAATTTGACTAGCTTGTTCAAATTAAAAAATTAAGAAAAAAGGTTGGCTTTGGAATTTCTCCACTGAAATAGACAGGCATGAGTGTGCTGTGATATGCTTTTCTGTGGATGCTATTATTACCAATAAATATTGCTTCCTTCAATACATGTTTCTGAGTAGTAATCATATCCTCAAGCTATTCTCTTAACATTTTGTATTATGATCCATAGACAAACAGAAAATTCATATTACTTTTCTTCTTCTTCCTTGTGACACTAACTAGTTATTATTATCATATTCTAAATTAATTTTATTTCACTCGAGTAATGATCGAATCAGCCCAATTTGTCAATCCTAAGTTGTATATTTATAGTATTTTTACTATTTTATTTTCTTATAAAATAACGATGGCGGTAGTTTTGATATGGATGCTCCAATGCTAAAATCAGTTTTTAATTTTTTAAAGAGAGTAAATACCAAAAGTGTATGGTTTGATTACTTAGTAAAAGATGTCTATACTTAATTACATAAGATTAGTGATAACTAAGATACCGACTAAATTCTTACATGTGTCCATATTTTAGAGGCAAGACATTCCATGATAGAGATGTAATGAGTTAACAAAGTGTGTACTAAAAGAGACCTGATAAATTAAATTATCTCGCTGCAAAGTAATATTATTTTGAGAAAACTTCCAAAAATTTCATCATTTTAGTCTTAAGTTTAAGAAACAGACCATATCTTTGAGATCGGATCGAATCAAGCCAGTGATGAATTCAAGCTTGGTGTCATTCTTGCTTAAAACATCAATTATCTGATTTCAAGAGATTGTCCCAAAGAATGGGTATTTCTGAGTTGCATTAAACTAACATTAACGTATTTGGTCGAGTTTGAGATAGAGAATATGTTTCTTTATAGATATCTACAAGGATAGCTTAAAATATGTAAAGGATTAGGGTTTTCAGATGCTGTTTAATGGAGTATGAGATATTCTTATCTTGTAACATTTTTAAAAACCACCGAATATGATGATGAAGAAGAAAGTGAAATGAAGTGTAAAGAACAAAGCAGTGAAGCGAAAGAGAATAAGTCTACTAACTATAGGAAGAGAATATTAATGTAAAGAAGATAAAGCAAAAAGAAAATCTATATTTATTAAAATTGAAATTAAGAGAATATGTAATGTAAACTTGTCATGTTGACTAAATAGAACATTATATAAATTAAAAAAATTTCAAAAAAGAATTGAAAATCAAATATAATGTATTTCAATGCAAAAGGCTCTCCGTTTTATAAGGGTTGGAGAGGGTCATCAATTTACGTAACCTTTTCTTTACATTTATTAAAAAGAAACTGTTTTCATAACTTGAACTTCTGATCTTCTAGTCACAAAAGAATAACTTTATCAATTGCTTCAAGGCTTACCTTCTAAAAAAAGAATTGAGATAAATTTATTAAAATTTAAAATGATTAATTATCTATCAATCTTTTGTATTTCATTTTGATTTTTTTAAAATTCCTCTTAAATATATTAACATTTACATATATTTATTTATATATCATACTTGATTTGAATTCGTTATTGACTTTACATCGTTAATTTGTCAAATAATTTATTTAAATTATAAATTTTTTACAAGTTGTTGTATATACCAAAAAGTTTATTTAATATATATCTAAATGGTAGTAATTACGAATTTTATTATTATAAAATCATGAAATATAATTATAAGTTATTATAATATATATTTAATATATATCTAAAGGATGGTTGTCCTCGTTATCAACCATCCACATCCATATATATATATAATTTTTTACGTCTAACATTATAAATTATTATAACAATATAATTATTTTTATCGTTTTGTTTTAAATAAAATATTTGATAAACTAATAATTTAAAATAAAGGGATAAATAAGATCCAACTAATATTTATAAATTTTACCTCGAACATCTATATTCTTCAAATTTTGAAGTGAACTACATTCATTTAACCAATTGAGACATCCCTTGGAGACATTATTATGTAAATTTACAAGAAAAACAAGCATGTAATCGAAGTGTGTGTAAATGTGTCCTCGAGTTTTGAATGAAGAGGCATTGAGCATGTGAACAAAAGCAGCTTTTGCTCTTCTAAAACATTGTAAAAGTCACCACGCTCGCAATCATGTGGTCTACTTTGTTATAATTCTTAACTCTTTGGTTGTTTTTTATTTTTTTTCTTAAATTTTGTTTACATATATTCCCCCCTACGTGCCTTGTTCCCCTACAAATATTTTTGTTTAAAACCCTCTTGTTGGCTTCCATTTACCTCTTACTCCCCGCTAGTTAATTTAGTCGTGGTTTTTAATTTGGTATGAAAACAGTCTTTCTATTAGTTAAAAGTAAGATTATGTACTATTAAACTTCTCTAGGCCTTGTGCATCAACGAAATTTTATTGAATTGTTATTATTCTTAATTCAGTCTAAAATTTTCTAAATAAATTTGAATCCATTAAGTTTTAAGTTTTTTCTTCGAATTTCAAACTTTTTTCAAATTTTTATGTTGTTTTAGAATTATAGTCAAATTAAATTCGATTTCTTGAATTTAAAATTTGATCCTAAATCTATTTTTTAAATTTTAAAAATGAGTTTGTGATTAATTCAAATTTTGTTCATTTATTTCTAAAATGTCAACTCTTAGTGAATTTGAATATTTTTCTCTTATATGAGTTGTTTTTAGATTATAAATTATTGATGTAAACATTATTTGATCATTAAAAATAAACATAAACATAATAAAGAACAAACTAAAATGATAATCAACTACAAAACCACTCCAACACTAAATTGTAATATAATTCTTCTTTACAAAAAAGAAAAACTAATGCTCAATATTAAGGCCTTATGCATTCAAAATTAGAAAAATTGGAAAATATTAAAAGTAAAAATTAAAAAATATCGTATGATTTTTTTCTCAAGGAATAATAATTATAAGTGGCTAAATTGAAATTAAGGGGATTGATGAAGGCTAAATTAGGAAGAAGAAACTAGAAAGCATTGGGAATAATCAGCTCCGGAAGCGGGTAGACCCGCTCGTGCGGACAAAGCAATTCACGCTCACTCTATATTATTATTGTTAACCAAACCAAAAGGCAATAATTAATTAATTAATTAGTTTACAATAAATTAATTAAGTAAAACTATATTTTTTAATCACACAAAAGGGTGGTCTCAAAAATCAGGGAATTTCGCCAAATTCCCTTGAACACTTTTGTTAATTTATAAGGTAAATTAGAGTGAAACTCTTAAGATTTTATATTTTTCATTATATTTTTTATATTTAAAATTTATTACTTATTTTATATGATTTAATCATCACACAACTTTTTTTATTATATTATGTTAGTTTTTTATTTAAAATAACGTGATTAATATTCTTTAAATTTTAATATAATACTGTTTTAAAATTATAAATAAACAGAAAATTAAAATAACACAATATAATAAGTAAATAATATTATTAGAAGGTATATAAAAAAATTTAAATAAAAATGAAAAATTAGATTATATGAGACTGATAGACTGAATTTATAATTAAACTTGTAATTTTCCTTTAAAAAATTATTTACTCTCTTCCCCAAAACCTGTCATCCAACAACATTATTCGAAATCTCACCTCTTTGCCTTACATATATATAGATGCTTCTCTCCATCAATCTTCCATTTTCAATCAGATATCCAAAACCCTTCATTTGTTTCATAGATAGGAGAAGCACTGCAAGATCAGCGTTGAAGAATCAAGTAGTGAGAAAGAGTTGAGAATGGCGGCTTCTGATAAGGTGGTGGAGACAGTGGTAGTAGGGAATTATGTAGAAATGGAAACTGAAGGAAAGTCTCGAGACGTCAAAGCAAAGCTCTCCAAGATCTTGTGGCATGGAGGTTCTGCTTATGATGCCTGGTTTAGCTGTGCTTCGAACCAGGTTTCATTTCAATCTTCATTATATACTCTAGCTAGCTTCTTCATTCAGGGTTCTAGTTTTCGTTTCAGTGCTAATGAGTTTTGGTTTCTTCTTGTATTGTATCATCAGGTGGCTCAGGTTTTGCTTACCTTACCATACTCATTTTCACAACTAGGGATGTTCTCAGGAATAATGTTTCAGCTCTTCTATGGGTTGATGGGAAGCTGGACAGCTTATTTGATTAGTATACTATATGTAGAGTACAGAACCAGAAGAGAAAGAGAAAAGTTTGAGTTCAGGAACCATGTAATCCAGGTAAATTCTGTACAAAATCTTCTGATATTGTTCATAACATAACATGGGTTTTACTAAATTTTTTAATTTTTGTGTGTGTTTTTAAACAAATAGTGGTTTGAAGTTCTTGATGGTCTCCTTGGTAAACACTGGAGGAACGTCGGTTTGGCATTTAACTGCACTTTTCTTCTGTTTGGATCTGTCATTCAACTCATAGCTTGTGCAAGGTACCTAACCTTTGCATTTTCCATATAAAACTAGGGTTAAGTGATTTTCTTTTCCACACAATTCTCCATATTGCTTTGGTTTTCTTGTCTTGCAGTAACATATACTACATAAATGATAATCTGGACAAGAGGACATGGACGTACATTTTTGGGGCATGTTGTGCCACTACAGTGTTTATTCCTTCATTTCGAAACTACAGAATCTGGTCTTTTCTTGGCCTTGTCATGACTACTTACACTGCTTGGTATCTTACCATTGCTTCACTCCTCCATGGCCAAGTAAGTTAAATTTCTAAGTTCTTATGTTTATAAGTCAATGTTAGTTCATTATAATATATGTTGATGCATTCTCTAATCTCTATAATGCATTATAAGGTTGAAGGAGTGAAGCATTCGGGTCCAGCAAAAATTGTGCTATACTTCACTGGTGCTACAAACATTCTCTACACATTTGGGGGACATGCTGTTACTGTGTAAGACAACCTTTACATTCAGAATTTTTATCTTGTTTACGATATTTTATAAATCAGGATCAACTACAGTGAATCTTTAAAAAAAAATCGGTATCCATCAATTATTGGTCACTTTAAACCTTTTTCGAGATTTCTTTCAATGCTATAATTTGCTTCATCATGACTAAAAAACAAAAGGGTATTCGTGAAAGAGATCATTATTCGTGAAAGAGGTCAAACTTCCACTTGATTAGACATAATCCGACCATAATGATCTAATTACCAAACTTTGTCTATATAGTATTATGCATGTATAAATGTGTTCTTGGGTTTGTAGTTTTGTGCTAAGTTCACAAAAGTGACATTCTTTGGCGTGGGAGGCAAAAAAGTGGTGTGTCTCCTTGGAAACCTTCCTCTTCCTTTTCAATGTAGAAAGCCAATCATCTTTTATATTCTACACTTTTGCTTTTATCAAGTTGCTTTCTTGATTTCTTTTTTGAAATGAATATTAATTTAATTTAATTAATATTAATTAAGTACAATCAATTATAAATTTTCTTACCTTTTTTATCACAAATATGTTCTTATATATCTTGGTGTAAACAGGGTTTGCCTTCTGGCTCGACCAGTTCAACTCACCTACATGCGACTTAAACCTAATTCGGTCGAATAAATAGTTTGTTCTGATTTTTAGGTTCTTAAATTTATAAATTAAAATATCTTCTTTTAATTAATTATATAAAAATAATGTTATTTCGTAGAACTAATTTAACCCTTTTAAATTAGTCAGATTGAATTAGTTAAACTAAAACCTAACTTATTAGCTTCGGACTTAGCAATACCAAACTTGGGTGTAAAACATGAAGATCACAATTTTTTTATAAAATTATATGTTTTTAAATTAAAAATGTCTCGTTATAAGTTAAATTTTTTATCATATTTCTTGAACACTAATTAGAGAAAAGACATAAAGATACAAGAAATCGTTTTGGAGAGATAATAGAATTTCAAATATTTATTTATAAACACTTATAAGATCAGTGATACAATTATTTAAATAATATTATTTATTTTTATAATATACTATATATTCTAATTATGTATTCAGGTTTATTTTGATTATGAGATAAAAATAGTTAATTGAAAATTAAAAATTTAGAGAAATTATGTCTTCAAAATATGCTTTTTTATTCTAATTAATTTGATTATTTTGAGATAAAAATGACTAATTTGAAGTTTAAAAAAATCAGGGAAATCATGCATGCTATGTGGAAGCCCCAGAAGTTCAAGGCCATATACTTATTGGCTACTCTCTATTGCCTCACACTCACACTTCCTTCAGCAATAGCAGTGTATTGGGCATTTGGGGACTTGCTCCTTGATCACTCCAATGCATTCTCTCTTCTTCCAAAATCTCACTTCAGAGACATTGCTGTTATTCTAATGCTCATTCATCAGGCATGTACCTACTCGCAACAAATATACATTTCTTGTGTTTCATGCATGTCAGACAAATGGCTTGATGGGTTCGTTCTTATTTTTATTTTCCCAAAATTGCAGTTCATAACATTTGGGTTCGCCTCCACGCCTTTGTACTTTGTTTGGGAGAAAGCAATAGGCATGCATGAATGCAAGAGCTTGTGTAAGAGAGCTGCTGCGAGGTTGCCCGTGGTTATTCCTATCTGGTTTTTGGCTATCATCTTCCCATTTTTTGGGCCAATTAACTCCACCGTTGGATCACTCCTTGTCAGCTTTACAGTCTACATCATCCCTGCACTTGCTCACATGTTCACCTTCAAATCAGCATCTGCAAGAGAGGTGCATTCGAGACTAAAACTATATCGTTTTGTCAAATTGGATTAACCCTTTAAATCTGATTGTGGTTCTTTAACTTCAAGTCGAGTTGGACTAATTTTGCCAACCTAACATGAGAGTTGGCTTGGCATTGGGCCTAGCCAAACTCTTCTTCCCTCCCTGGGATTGGGCGGCTAGAAGTATTTTTTTAATTTAAAATTTGAAAATAAATCATTTTATTTGATATATTTAGACTTTAAATTTCAAGATTTGAGCTGAGCAGCTTGAATCTAATATGAAACTCAAATTAAAAAAAAAACTAGGGTCTAGCTTAAAATTTGAACTTGATCTAAAATTCAAAAATTAGAAACAAAAAGCTTGAATTAAATATGAAACTCAGTTAATTCTGGCCGAGCAAAATTTGTTATCCCTAAATAGGAGTCTTGTTTGAGATATTGACTTTGTGTGTGCATTACTTGTGTTGTTTTGTTAAGTGATGAAATGGTTGTAATGGTGCAGAACGCAGTGGAGCCACCTTCCAAGTATTTTGGAAGATGGGTAGGGACGTATGTGATCAACGTGTTCGTGGTGGTTTGGGTTCTGATTGTCGGGTTCGGGTTTGGTGGGGGCTAGTATGATCAACTTTGTTCA
>JAOQMM010000172.1:24987667-25004056 GCA_027563515.1 Erythroxylum platyclados | reverse complement strand
AGTCTATTGCAAGGATGTGAAAACCGGACCGGACCGGCCGGTTCGACCGGAAATGATCTGAACCGGCCATGTGTTCGGTTTGGTTTTAGCTATTAACCCTAGAATATAAAAACTGGCCGGTTTAACAGAGAACCGGCTGGTTTATCCAAGAACCGGTTATTTGATAACCGGTTGAAAACTAAATCTTCGACTCTTCTCTCCTCTCTTCTCTCTTCTCAACTCCATCGCACCTCTCTCTTTTTTCCATCTTCTCCAGATCTGCTAATGAGACGCCGGTATTCCAGTCACCCTCAACCTTCGCACAACCGCCGCCGCCGTCGAAGCCGCCTAAGTCTGACCAACATGACGAGGCGCAGAGCCCTTCGTCGCCGTTTTCCTTCTCTCGGAATGATTCTGTTGAGAGTAGCAAGCTATTGAAAAGAAAAGCCTCCTATAAGAAGGTGGGTCATTTTGAATCCTTGGTTCTTTAATTTCTGTCTTGCGTCGTTTTGTGAGGTTTCTTTAATGGGTTCCAATTTCTCTGGAGATTCGACAAATTGGGTTGTTTTGTCTGTGAGTTACTTCTTTCGATACTCATGCACGCTCTACTGCTTGACTAATCTGTTCATCCGTTGACTATCCTGAAGACGAAGGAAGAGTTGCTGGAAATCACTGAAAATCTGACACAGAGGAATGAATTACTTGCAAAAGTATGTTTTTCCTTTCTGGGTTTAGTTTATTTCTTCTGTTTGAATCGATCTTCCATTGGTTTCAATTTACTTGTTTCTTGTTCTTTAACTTTTTGTTCTTTGAAGTAACTAAATTACTCTGAACCCAAACAGGAGATCCAGAGGAAGAAGCTCGATTACGAGCAGCAGAAACTGAGTAATAACTTGTTGAAAGCCAAGAAAGAGGAGGTAAATTATTTTTTCCATTAAAGCTTTCTTATCCAATTCGATGATACCACTAACTAGTGATGGCGATGTTCGTCTTCTTTTAGTTCTTTTTATTTTTTTAGTAATTTTTATATTTGCCCTTTTTAACTTTCAGCTTAGTTGCTTGCCCATCATGTATCAAGAACCCACCGTCGTACGCCACCCAGTTCTTCTCCACAATCAATTCCAGACCCACGTACCCATCACGATGCATCATCAAGTACCGCTCGTATCTAATCCGACGGCCACGGACGCAGTACCAGGCACCCGGGAGATTATCCCCATTCGTTGCGGGAATACGACGTCGTTCTTGAACCCCAGTAGCGGAAACACGGTAGAGACGGCTGCGGAGGCGGACGAGAAGGATATAGGTCACAGAAGAATTCCTGATCTAAACCAACCTCTAACCGAAACTCTCTGTGATAACCAGAGTTACTATCATCAGATGATGGTGGCGGCTCATAACAGACGGATAAGGATGCAGATTTGTAGGAAAAAGAAGGCCAATAAATCGAATCCTTTTTTCAGATGATTATAGAAATACATAAGTATAGGACAGGAGTAGAAGTGTTAGGTTCAACTGTAATTGGGGGAGAAACTGTTGTTGTCTGAGATAATGTTGCTGTCCTTGCGAAGCTCCTGAGGTTGCGGGATTCTTTCTGGCTACGAAGTACGAATTAGAATTTGGAGTAACTTCTAATTGTTAGCGATATCATCTGCTTTTGGCACGTTCTTATATCTTTACGTCTTTTTTGATATTATAATTATGGTTTTATTATTTTACTTGTAGGAGTACAATTTTGAATATATTAATCCTTTAAATAATGTATACCATTTTTAAAAGATTAATTATATTATACTTGTTTTTATTTTTTACTTATTTCATTTTGAATGTTCAAGTTGAATCATAAATTCCCTTCTAAATAATAAATAAAAGGGGTATTTTTAAATAATAAATAAATAAAATATATTAAATTGAATGTTTAATTCAAAAATTAATTTTTTATTTAATTCTTAACTTAATTAGAAATTGAGTAATATTAAATTTTTTCTCTTAATATTCGAGCACAAGGAATTATTCCAAAATTGAGCATTTTGTTATTATTAATTTCAATTATTATGAGTTGAAAATTGTCAAGAATTTCATGATTAGTAAGTAAAGTTAAAATAATTTATAAATGTATAACAAACCTTTCCTTACAAGGTGTCTTTTGGAATAGAGTTAGGCCTAAATTTATCATAATATCAGAGCTTAAATTGGTCTTAATAGTTTAGGACAATACCGGGTCTGTTGTAGCCCTTTGCCCATTATACCCATAAGATATTTAGCCTTACTCTGAGCTAGGGGTGTCAAGAATCTCACATTGAACAAATAAAGAATATTAAAATAATTTATAAATATATAACAAACCTTCCATTATAAGATGCCTCTAGGTTCAAATTTATCAAAAATTAACATATTTTGTTAATTAATTAGTTTTTTATTCATAATTTCGAATTTAACGTAACATTAATTTTAAGAAATTTAGTTTGAATAAGTAAAAAATTAAAATAAATAAAATACAAATGAATGAGTTTATAAAGTAATAGAATAAAAGATGATTAATTAATAAATTTTAAATATTAAAAACATAAATAAAATATCAAATTATAAGAGATTTTAATATATTGATATATTTCTAAAAAGATCAAAGTTACAAATCTACTTTTTAAAGTTTTAATAAAATTCAAATAAGTATTTAAATTTTTAATTTTATAAATTGACATGAATAAAAGCTTATTCATGTAATAAAAGAATTATACAAATATAAATAATTAGTTAAATGGATATGGAAATTGAGAATCTCTTTCTAAATTTTGAATCTCCGTTATTTATTAAAATTTTCATAAAAATATTTAAAATATTGGATGATTTTGTTGACATCATCTCTTAAACAGAATCTTGTAAATACAATTTGACTAAAATTCACATTTATAGCATAAGGATGTGGTCTACTCCAATCATGTCTATCTTATTTTGAAAATAAATCATTACATTTAGTTATCTAAACCGATTAATAAGACTTCTAGTCATAAAACTAAACCCGTTTTAGATTGACTTTACTTTGAAGAATAGTTATCCAAAATTTTTTTAATAATTATCCAAAAATTGGTGGGTGTAATAATTAATGCTGTATGAAATCTTATTTCCGATAAAGCCGAAGCCATAAAAATGCCTAAAATAAATTTATTTATAAATACGAAACCCTAAAACTAATAAATAGCTTCTAAGGACACGCGTCCCAGTCTTGCCCTTTGATCGATTAATGTTTAAAGAGTAACAAAAGTCCCATCCCCGTAAAACTCTGCTCTGTTCTGCTCTGTTCACATTTAGAATACAATGGTTTCTCCTTCCGTGTCCTCTTTCTCGTAGTTATTAGATTGAGAGAGCTATGAAGTTTTGAGAAAAATGTTAGTGGCATACTTCTCTTTGTTCTAGTACGAGAGAAACGGAATGAAACAGCCAATTGTGAAGACTAAGGATGGAGATTTTGAACTTCTCTTCCAGGTTACAGAGGAAGAGTTGGAGGTAGCTACGTTGTTGCGTGATTTCCATTCTCATTTTGAAGCTAATCCTCGAGGGTTTCGTATAGAATCTGAAGCTGAGAATGAGAAGGATTTACGTTGGGGTGCCACACGGCCACGGAGAAGGATGTCACTGCCGTCGTCAACAGTCATACCACAGACTTCGACTCCACTGCCGGCGCTGCTGGTTCGGTCTAGTAATTGCGAAGCGAGGAGCCCTGCGTCGCCGTTAAATTTCTGTGCGGATGTTGACTGTGAGAGATGCAGGCATTTGAAAGGAAAAGCGTGTGCAGAGAAGGTGAGATGTTGTTCTTTAATTTTCTTCGAACTCTTTTTTGGTTATAGAGTTTGGACCATTTAGGTTGTTTTAAAGGCTTCCCATATATGTTTATTATATTAAAAAGTTTTGGGATTATTATTATTACTATCAATCAGCTACAGTCAGGATGCGAGATTGAAAACTGCGCAAATACTAATCCAAAACCAGGCAACAAACCAAGCTTCGTTCATAATCATCGTCCAATCGGTCAAGTTCAGAGCCGTTTAGACATCTTGAATCGTCAAGGGCCCGTTAAATTTAATCCGACGAGGATCTCAGTCACATCACCGGAGACCAAAAAGTGTTCTCCGAGGAGAGGTGGTCGTGAATTGGACAAAAGCGATGAGGGAGTGGGTCCTAGGGGACTTCTTGATCTGAACAAATCTCCGGAAGATACTAAGCCGAACCTGATGGATTCTATCGCGAGCCAACCATTTTGTAATAAAAGTTATGATCGGTTACAAACAGCTCAAGCAAGACAAAAGCGGATGCAGCTGATTCGCATGAAAAAGATGTTCAATAATAAGTTGCATTCAAGATGATTTTTACAGCCTATGATTCATGGATAATATTGTTTTAGTTTGATACATACTGGTTGTTGCAGAAGAACTTATTCTTAATAAGAAATGTAATTTATGTCTATAATTACTAGTATGTTATCTATTCGTAGATGCTAGACATTTCCCATAAGTTTGGAGTAAATCTGATTCTCAAAAGCTTAGCTGACATCCTTTTATTAAAGCATATTGCAGAGCAAACCAACAGTATTCTGGAAAAAAAAATAGTTCAGAAAGGTGACATACCTTGACATGATTAGGAAAGACACGTAAGGGCAAGAAAGATGCACAAACGTTGTAACGAGTCTCGGAATATCCAGGATTCGATTACTACTTACTCCTCGAAGGCCTCTTCGACACCTTCTTCGTACTCTTGGTCGTCTGCAGTTGCGTCCTGGTATTGTTGGTACTCTGCCACCAAGTCATTCATGTTGCTCTCTGCTTCTGTGAATTCCATTTCGTCCATGCCTTCCCCGGTATACCAGTGCAAGAAGGCCTTGCGACGGAACATGGCTGTGAACTGCTCGCTCACTCTTCTGAACATCTCCTGAATTGAGGTGGAATTGCCCACAAAAGTAGATGACATCTTCAGACCTCTTGGTGGAATGTCACAAACACTAGACTTGACATTGTTAGGAATCCATTCAACGAAATATGATGAATTCTTATTCTGCACATTAATCATCTGTTCATCCACCTCCTTGGTGCTCATTGTTCCCCTAAACATGGCCGAGGCAGTTAAGTAACGGCCGTGACGAGGGTCGGCGGCACACATCATGTTCTTGGCATCCCACATCTGTTGTGTTAATTCTGGGACTGTAAGGGATATGTACTGCTGGGAGCCACGAGAAGTGAGTGGTGCAAATCCTACCATGAAGAAGTGCAGGCGGGGAAATGGGATAAGGTTCACAGCAAGCTTCCTTAGGTCAGCATTCAGCTGTCCTGGGAACCTCAGTGAACATGTCACACCACTCATGGTGGCTGAGATCAAATGATTCAGGTCACCAACTGCAAAATTAAGGAAGAAAGAAAGAAAGAAAAAACTTTTGAGTATCTAATAGACATCTTATTTTAATGGTAGTTAGTACAAAAATCCTAACTCACAGCTTGGAGTGCTGAGTTTCAGAGTGCGGAAGCAGATATCATAAAGGGCTTCATTGTCGAGAACCATGCATTCATCTGCATTCTCGACCAACTGATGCACTGAAAGCGTGGCATTATATGGCTCCACAACTGTGTCTGAGACTTTTGGTGAGGGGAAAACAGAGAATGTAAGCAACATCCTATCAGGGTATTCCTCTCTGATTTTTGATATCAGAAGTGTTCCCATGCCAGATCCTGTGCCTCCTCCAAGTGAGTGGCACACCTGAAACCCTGACCAAAAAGCAGCAGACACAATTGAAGGAAATTTTATGCGAACTCGATACTTGTGTGGCTATATAGTGATCTCAAAACGGTAGGCAACACAGAAGAATGAGAGAAGATTAGTTCCCCAAAACAATTTTCACTTGATAAATTTCAGAAAAATGTTCCAAAGTTGATCTAATATGGTTATAGTTGCCAAGAGAATTTAGATCCAGGAACTATAGAACATCTTGTGAATGCAACCCTTTCTCTTTCAAAATAATGGTCAACAAATGCTAGGGATGCCCGGATCAAATAGTTGGGTGACCAATCTTGATCAATTTGTTATCATTTTATTAGAAAAACCTTGATTTAATTTTTAGTCAAATTAGTTATGAGCTATTCGGATTAGTTGTTAAATTTTAGATTTTAATCAGCTCGAATTAGACGGAAAATTGTCAAACCATAAAAAATTCGGAAGCCAACGTCAAACTTTTTTCTTTGGTTTAATAGAACGATCATTCTGTATCTAAATTACACAATTATGAATTGTGTGATTTCCACTGCAACATTTCACTTTTTCCGACTAAATTACAATGATTTTACTTTTTCTGGGCACCTCAGATCTACTTTTGTGCAAGCATTTGTCACTTTCAGCTTCCCAATGGAGCAGTGCTCTTGGGCCCACTAGTACAGTAAATGATACGATACCATACCATCCGACAACTAGATCTGCTCATCTTAACTAGGTATCATCAGAATCTAAACCCTTCACACCAGACAAAAATGGGGTCTACAACTACAGCTCACACTTATCCAAATATAAGAAAATCCAAAACAAATGATCAGGTCTCAGCACGACGCAATTATTAGGCGGTAAAAACCAGTGCGATACTACTGCCAAAATTCTGATCCTACAGCTTGTGAACAACGTTCTTTCCTCCATGAAGAATCTTCAAACACGTTGATTATTTCAAAATGTAAGTAGATAGTTTGAGTTTGATATTCAATACCTTGCAAGCAATCACAATTCTCAGCCTCCTTGCGAACGACATCAAGAACAGAGTCGATCAACTCGGCGCCCAAGTGCTACCAGTGCCCACCTCCCACCGTGCCACCCCCACCGATGATGCCACATCCTAATGCCACGGTGGCTCCTCCTCTCTACCACAGTCATCACCACCACACTCGCAGCCCTTGATTTGGCCACATAAGAAACTTCTAACTACAACAACTTGCTCGAGTCCTCCAGATCAACGCATGCACTATGATCGGTGTCTTTATTTATTAGATTCGATGAGGAAAAGAGAAGTGTTTGCATTGAAAATTTTGGAAGCATTTGAAATTTTAAACTATTCTGCATGCCATTGTGTCTCACTCTTCTTCAAGTTTCGACCGATTCTATCTCATCAAACATCCTTAAGGATAAACATGGCAAAAAACCCGGTCGGATCTAATCTAAAATTTAAAATTTTACATAAAATAATATCATTTTAAATAAAATGATATCGTTTTAATTTTTTAATAAAAAATTAAATTTGATTAGACTCAATCGAGCTTCAAGTTGTTCAAGCCCGATTAAACTCAAATTTAGGCCTAAAACTTTGAACTTGGGCCCAAAAATAGAGTTTTGGATCGAGCTTGGGCTTAAAAGGCTCGACTCCGCCTGATCGTAACAATTGTTAACTCTAATTAAGGATACTCTAAAGTTAATCAAACAAGTTAAAATTATAATGTCACAACCTTAAATCGAGAGACAAGTAAGGATCCTAACCGATTTTTATTTTAGTCTAAGTCCATTTATTTCAGTTGAGTCGACTCCCTCGAATTTGAGCACATCACAAAGCTCGATTAACTCTTATCGTTTTATTTCAATTGAGTCGGCTCTCTCGAACTTGAGCACAACAGAAAGCTCGATTAACTCTTACTAAGTAGGGATGGTAGTTGGCCTGCCCGGCCCGGCCCCCGTTTGGCCCGGGTTGGGCGGTTCTTTTTTTTTTAATTATATAGGCGGGCCAACTCGCGGGCCGGTCACCTCCGCCCCGCCCGTTGCCATGCCTATTATTAAGTCCATTGACTTTAGATTATGAGTTTAAGGATAACAAAATTAAATGGCTTAACTCAAAGTCAATGAAGTAGACTTAAGTTAATAGGCTTTTCACAAGGGTTGAGTTTAGAGTCAGCTTGAATTTATTTGGACAAAACAATATCGTTTTGACCGCAGCTTGGTTAAGTTTTAAACTACTCAAATCTTAATTGGTTAGACTTAAATTTTATGTCTAAGCTCGATTAAACTCAAGTCGCCTAAAAAATTTGAATCGAGCCTGAGTCATTATCATTCCTAATTGGCAATATTGGATAGGGCCACATAAATTATGAAACCGACATATCATGCAAATAAGATAAGTATAAGATAACAAGATGGGAGTACATTCAACTCCAAACTTGGCTTTACTACTCATCAAAAGCCAACCAGTGAGAGAAGGAAACATAATAACTTGGCATCTTTTCTACCTAACATTAATGTGAGACTTTTTAATCATGATATTATTTATTGCAATAACATATTTTAAAGTGTCCAATTTTTTGAAAATTTTTCAATTCAATGTTCATGTTTTTAAAATTTTCAATTAAGTAACTAATCCTTTATAACTTTAATAATTCAATTCAAAATATTAATTTTTTAATATTTTACTAATTTGACTAATATTTTTTTTTATAAGTTGGAATATTTTAGTCCGTGTAGATAATTAGTTAACAATTTAATTAAAAATTTTAAAAATTTGAAAATTAAATTAAAAAAATCTTTAAAAATTAAACAATTTAAAATCCTTTATTTATTTTTTCTAACATAATATCGTACTAGCTCAAGTTTTCTAAATTGAAAATTGTCTTTCTACCAGTTAAGAATAAGACTGTGTATTATTAGACCTCTCTAAACTTCACACCTTAGCAAAATTCCAATTGAGTGTTGTTATTATTGTTAGCTCAAGTTTTCTAAAGTTTAATATCATTTGTTAGTCCAAACATAGGCGAAGAATTGTTAAGTTTTGATATAATTGTAAAGTTCGAATTCAAATGACTTGTAACAATTTTCATTTTGCATTCAAACTTAAGAGAATAATGTGCATAAAAACAATTAGATAGAAATTTGATTATAAGCCAAGTCCAAACCCAAAATCTGAATTTTTATAAGCCAAACCCAATTCAGAAAGTCCAAATCCTATTGAAATGTTGAACTTTGGACCCAAACATCTCAAGTAAAACAACTTTTTGATCAATTTAACTAATTTAATCATAAAAATTTTAAACTTTTTAATTTTTCAATTTAATTTATTTTAATATATCTTATTTAATAACTTTTATTGTTAAAAATTAATCAATTTATTAATTAATCTATCAATTTTTATAAATTAAAATAAATTAATTATAATAACCTATTATCAATTGAAATTTTTAAATCTTATAACTCCTGTCCCTCAATTTAACACATTACATCAAGCAAGTTAGTGTTTAACAAAAAAAAAAAGAGAGAAATATATATATATACATATATATGTATAAACTTTATTTCCAGCTAAACCCAAAAAAGAAAAAGTGATCAAAAGCTAACGCTGATTTCAGTACCCCAACCCCAGTATGAGGTCCCTGTCTTGATTCTTGAATGCAATGAAAATGACAATGAAGCACCAACATAAGCTTAAAAAGTTTCCCATGTGAATTAAATTATTATTACTGAAAAAGGGGGTTAGAGAAATCACACAAATAAAATTAAAAAAAATAAAGAATACAAGAGTCCATTAAGTCGGTCACTTTTCTGTTTCTATCTGCAGAACTGGAACTTGTTATTTCTTATGTATAACAACTACTCAAAAACAGTGAAATTCTATAATTGGGTGGCTTTATGTTGCATTATTCATGAGGTTGGACTCAAAACTTTTCCAGGAAAAAGAAAAGAAAACAACCCCACTTCAACCAATAGCAGACTAAAGACCTGAATCAGGCATACAAGTCATTGTCAAAACCATTAGACTATTCTCAGTTTGAGTCTATCATCCCAAAAAATAAAAAAAAAAACCTATCCAAGATCTTCAAATCTTATGAACAGATGAGGAACTAAGCAGAAAGATTGGAGAAGAAGCATCTTATGAACAGATGAGGAACAAAGCAGAAAGATTGGAGAAGAAGCATGTATATTTTATATATACACACACTTTGGATAAACAGTGAGAGTTAACAACTTGAAGAAGATCATATTCTCTCTACTGAAACAAACTTTAAAACCCTATCTAAATCACACCAGTAAAACAAATACTTAAACCTGAAGACTGAAGACTGAGATAATCAGATTTGATTGAAGGTTAAACCAAACACACTTGATACTGATAAACCAGAAAGCATAAAATCACCACTCAGATGCAAAAAAGATTGAGTCTTTATCACACTGAGAGACTGCCCAGATGCTTAACGGCCACCGTTTGGACAATCCCGAGCAAAGTGCCCAGAACCACCGCAGTTAAAACAGTTCCCGCCGCCGCCGCCGCCTCCTCCGCCATATCTTCCACCCCCACCTCCTACTCCTCCTCCTCCACCCTGAGGACAATCCCTCGCCATATGCCCCGCCTCCCCACAATTATAACAACCTCCACCGCCACCGCCACCGCCGTACCCCCCACCTCCACCGCCACCGCCGTACCCTCCTCCGCCATACCCACCTTTTCCTCTGCCACCACCACCACCACGTGAGCCTCTCCCGCCACCGCTACCACCCCCGCGGGTTCCTTGAACAGGGTTACCTTCTGGGCCGGTGACATCGACGGCCTTAGTTCTACCGTCGTAGGAATGCTCGATCTGAAACTCGACCTCCTCGTTTTCTGCTAAACTCCTAAATCCCTCGGAGCGAATCGAGGACTGGTGAACAAACAGATCATCGCTTCCATCGTCGGGCGTTATGAAGCCATAACCTTTCTGGTCGTTGAACCACTTCACTTTCCCGGTAAGTTTCTCTCCGCCGCCACTCATCTCCTTCGCCGCCGCTTAAAAACCTCCGAAAAAGGTTCAACTGAAAGAAAGAGAGCGAACCCAACACAAAGACATACTCCGAAGGGTTTTTGCTTACTTTTACTTATATTTGTGTAATGTAGTGAGTTGCCACGTCAGCTTTTTATTTTCAAAATAAATAAAAGATTTTTTTCATTTTTATTAATAATTTTGATAAAATTAGTGGTCAAAAAGTCAAACCGGCAGTCAAAGCGCATATGAGAAGATTCCACTTATCAATGCTTTTTGAATTAGCCTGCATTCTTGAAGAAGCCGTACTTTTTGTCTCTTATAAATTTCTATTACCTTTTCTTTTTTTTAGAATAATAATAATAACTTACTAAAATTCAGAAAATAATTAAAAAATCAAACTTTAAAATATATTTTTTATTTGAAATCTGAAAAATTATATTAAAAGTATATGACAATTTTAACTTTTAAATTAAAAATTTGAAAGTAAAAGTGAAAATACTCAATGCACAACAGTTCTTATTTTGTGAGAGTTTGGAGAAGTTCATAATATACGCAATCTTCTCTTATTATTTTTACAAAGAGTACTTAAACCTGTGACTTTATAATCACAAAAAAATAATTTTACCTGTTACTTCACGGCTCACCCTCGTATACACATACTTAAAAATCTCCTTTTTATTTATAGACTTTTGAAACACATCATAAACACTTAAAATATGATAACAAATCTATTATTTTCCTCTAAAATTTAGCATAAATACATGAGATTATATTGTGAATTTATCTTTTTTTCATTTGTATTATCAACTTTGTTGGTATTTCTGGTGCTTTTTCCTAAGTGGTTACTGGTCAGGTATTTTTCATGTTTCAAAGCAAATTGCAGGACTGAGAGAGTGGCGAAAGGGTACAAATACAGAGAAATTGAGTGAGCGTGGTACTAAGAACAAGCTTTTGCTTTTTCACCTGCAAAAAAGGACACTACCATGCTTTTTCTATGTTGTAGTTTCATCTAATTTGACAAATTAAGTTTGGTAATTATCGATTTTGTAATTATCGTGTAAAGACGGAAACCGGCTCGCGACTGCAGGGGGCCTGATCCGTGACGACCTGGGACGGTGGCTAACTAAGTTCGTTGTTAATATCGGCCGCTGCTCCTCCTTCGCGGCAGAACTCTGGGGCGTCTTCTACAGGTTGTATACAGCATGGACTCTTGGGTTCAGACGAGTGATCCTGGAATTCGACAATAAGACTGTTGTGGATTCCCTTTTGTCACCCCAAGGGATAGGGAATCCGTCATCCTCTGAACAAGCGGATTACAGGTCTTCTCCAGCGACAGTGGGAGGTACGCATTCTGCACACGTACCAGGAGGAGAACAGAGCGACTGATTTCTTGGCTTCCTTTGCGGTGGAGTGGGTTACCATATTCTTACAGGAACTCCCACTTCTCTAACCACTATATTATCGCAAGATATTATTGGAGTTGTTTGGTCACGTAACGTAACTATTACATAGCTGGGTGCATCCTACCCCCCTTTTAATCAAAAAAAAATTATCAATTTGGTTTAAATTTACCAAGTTAAATTTGAGTTAATTAAGTTTTAAGTCGGATTTGTTCGAGCAACCTCAATGTTTTTTTAAAACGATATAAAAGGGTGTAGTCCAAGAACAAGCTTTTGCTTTTTCACCTGCAAAAAAGGGCACTGCCATGCTTCTCCTATGTTGTAGTTTCATTTAATTTTACAAATTTAAATTTGGTCTACTTGATTCGATTTAAATTTAATGTGCCAGATTTAAGTCGACTGAACTTTAAGTTGAATTTTAGGTTAGCCTTTGAGCAATATGAATTTCTTTCTTAAAATGATATTGTATTGATTAAACTATTTAAAAATCACATTGTATTCTTCTTTAAATTTAATGTAGGATTCAAATAAGTGTTGATGACGCTAAATTAAAACGATAATATTTTAGAGTGATTTGAACTTGATTAAACTTCGAACTAAGTTCGAGCCGCCTCTTAAAAATTAAATCAATTTGAATTAGGTGAACCTAACTTGATTTAATTCATTCTCAATTATAATCTCCACTTAATAGCTTTGCAACTAAAAAAAAAGATTGCCCCATAAATGAGGGTAAAGATGACAAATTAGATTGAACCAAATTCAACTAATTTGATTAAAATGTTAAAATAATATCATTTTAATAAAACATCTCATTCGAAAGTAATTATCTATTTAAATTAGCTCGGATTAAGTCATATTAGTTCATTTTAAGTGACTTTTTTTTAATTCTTAATCTTATATCTTTCTGTCTAAAACGAATATCACTGTTACAAAACTCTTTGAACTAAAAAAGGAGAACAGATCCTCTGTTTCTTTTACCCTATTCCCTCTGTTCCCGAGCCTTCTTAGCCATTTAATTTCTTTATACTTATTACAATAAAAGGATGAAAACACTTTAAGAAAAGGGGAAATAGAAATTATGGAACAAAAGATCTGGGTGTTAAAAAGGGCGTCATTGTTTATAGATCAAAGAGAAAAGGGACTCATATACTTCCATTTCTCATCTTCTTGCCCTTTCTTGGACCTACAAAGTACTGTTCTCGACCTTGTTTTGTTAAGCTGAAGACAAACTATAGAAGATTGGCCCAACAAAAGATCCTCTACCGAGATTGAGAGTAGAGACACATGTGGCCTGTTCTTTTACTGGACCGACTTGCATAAATGCTGAGACGTGTTAAGGACAAAGGCCTTAATCTTCCATTAATTTTAACATTTTTTAAAAATTTAAGTGAATTTATATGGTTATTTATGATATAATAGGTATTTAGAAATATTGGTATAATTTTGAAAATAATTTCTTTAAAATTAATTAAATATAAGATTTGCTACTTAACATTGTACAAAAAGTTCGATTAAACAAGTGTTGGTATATTTAAGTAAATTCATGTAATTATTTATGATATAATGTTATATTTTAACTTTTTAAAACGATATCGATAATACCTTGTAATTTAATAAAATTAAGTATATCTCAATTTCTAGTAATTAGGAAATTAACTTAGTTTATATATTGTCATAGTTGTGATTAGAGATATTAATATAGTTTTAAAAATCATTTCTTTAGACATTAAGTAAAAGTTTGACTTGTTATTGAATGTTTTCCGAATTGTATTATTATACACTTATTATTATATTTGATAGATAAAGTATCAAACATTTTAAGATTATTTCAATTTAGTGTTAAACTTTTTAAAATTTTCAATGTAAGATTAACTTTTCAAAATATGTGTAATTCAGGTCAAAATGCAATTTTGACCTGATTTACACAAGTTTTAAAAATATTAGTCATTAAATTGAAAATTTATAAAGATTTAACAATAAATAAACTGAAAAAATTTCAAATAGTTAAGAAGTTTTGAACCTGTAATCCTTTATATTTAATATCACTTTTGTACAATATTCAAGATATATTCAATAATTACAAAATTAGACTGATTCATTTAACTCAACCGTAAAAACTTTAAATTGGTCGATTTTTC
This sequence comes from Erythroxylum platyclados, assembly GCA_027563515.1. Classification (NCBI taxonomy): domain Eukaryota; kingdom Viridiplantae; phylum Streptophyta; class Magnoliopsida; order Malpighiales; family Erythroxylaceae; genus Erythroxylum; species Erythroxylum platyclados. The sequence continues at coordinate 24,989,806 of JAOQMM010000172.1, read as the reverse complement.
GATTCAATTGTTTACTTTTTAGTTCAATTTACTTTAATAACTCTTTTTATTAAAAATCGATCAATTTATTAATTAATTGACTTGTTTTCTTTAGATAATTTGTTTTTATAAATCAAATCAATTCTTGTTTAACAATTTTTTTAATTAAATTTCAATTTCTTTGATGAGTAAGAATAATTTCTTTTTTAATTTTATTTTAAATTCTTCAATTTTATTCAATCTTCACTATATATTAATTTTTATGATGATTTAATATCTGATGAATTTTTAAACTTTAAAATTCTTATTTTATGAGTTTAACTTCTAATTTAGTTTTTAAAATATTAAATATAATGAATACTGTTATAGTAAAGGTATGAAACATCTTCCGGTCTACAGTTAAATAAGAAAACAGAACAGTACAGAACATACCATTTGATCCGATGTCTAGTGACTGACTCTGAAGCCGATGGTTGGAGATTTACCTGATATGTAAAGGCAAAAGGAAGCTTAAGGAATTGAATGAAGCAACGTTGTCTGTTCCTTACCAAGCACCAGTCCTCTTCTGTTTTTCATTTATATCATCTGATCGATGTAGATGGCGCCAAAAGAGCACTTGGTGGATGGTATTGAGAAGTCTAAATCCTTACATTTACTTGAATGTTCTTCAGACCGACATGTCCCTGTTGGAAATGATGCATTCTACGTAACTTGTTCCTTTCAAACCGGCTTCTTACATGCTTAACCAGAGACATGGGTGAGTTTCCCTGTTACGACATTTATGTATCATCTCGTACAATGCTCTTGGAACTATTATGGAACTGCGGTTGTAATCTTCTGGTTTTGACATCTAAAAAGATTGCTCCAGAAAGAGAGATAGGTTTAACAAATCTGATACATCGCACAATTCCGGATGGTCTGAGGTGTATTTTCAAATACCAATCATGAACTCTTCAGCTCACACTTTTTCGAGCATTTACAAGAGGTTAAAGATTGAAAAGATTTAAATGGTATTAGATTGTCATAAAATTGGTTAATGATTAAATAAAATTAAAGAATTTAAATTATTATCAAAAGAGAATGTTCTTACCGATCGAAAATTTTGAAGTTTAATTAAAAAAGAAAAATATTAAAAAATAATTAATTTATTTTCTCTTCATAAGTCTAATAAGTACTTGTTAGATGAGGTGTCATTTTCTCTATGAAACTTTAACCCACTTAATTAGATTATTTGTCAAAGTCGCTTTATCTTTATGTCCAATTTTAATTTTTATAACCTCAATTTAATAATAACAAGTAACAATAATAACATCAACCCAGTAAAAATTTTGCCGATATGCAAAGTTTGAGGAAGTCCAGTAATACGTCGTCTTATCCTTAATTAGTAAAGATGATATTTCTGAACTAATAATAACAAATAAAAAACATCTTACAGGAATAAAATTTCAACATATTTAAAATTTGCTACGTAGGAAATAGATATTTGATTTAACCATACTCCTAATGGATCAGTTGAATATAATTTGTACATCATCAAATATTGCAACATCTTTGGAGATTATTACTAACTAGAGAAGAGAAGAAAGTGCAAGACCAAATGCAGATTAGTAGATATTAGCTGATGATATGAACAACACAAGTTTCTAAGGCAGTGGATTGGGGGCTCTCCTAAGCAATTAGTTATCATAACATTTATGTACAGAATCCATAATTGTTGTATTGGTCATTGACTTAATAAAACCCTCTTGAACCTCTTGACTGGTATAGCTCCAATTTACTCTTTGCGTCTGGTAAAAGAGATTGGATCACAGGATATTCAATCAAATGTGCTTGTTTAAAAGACCATTCAAGCACAATAAGCACCTCTTCATTGGCAAGAACTTCACTGTCAGGACAGTTTATAGAAATGTGACATAGCAGAATCAGGGAAGGAATCTGAACCATTTGCTCTCCAAAGTATGCTAGTTGAATAAGATGTTTTGTGCCTCCTGCATTGATGATTGCCTTGGAGTGATTAACACAAAGGAAATTTTCTTTGCAGGCAAACTTGTTAAGTGCAATTGTTGCTTGCATTGTAACATCTGGTTCCCTTTCATCAAGCAGCTTCACCAATGGAGGGATGATTCGGGTTTCCGTCGCTCGGAAAGTCCGAGCGAGATG
>JAOQMM010000172.1:24955138-24968029 GCA_027563515.1 Erythroxylum platyclados | reverse complement strand
AAAATTGAATTTAAATTTAATTGATCTTGAATATTCAATTTTAATTTTAATTTTAATCTTGACCGAATTTAAATACTTAAAATTTGAGTTTTGAATTTAAGATATTTTAAAATGAATCTAAATTTAATTGATATCAAATATTTGAATTACAATTAAAACTTAAATTCAATTAAATTGAACTTAATTTATAAATTTGGACCTTAATCAATTTGAATTATCACTCTTAGTCAACCCTTTTCTCTCCCATGTATGTCAAGGATTAGGACTACACAAGTCTTAACCTATAAAGGGGTCAAAAGACATTTTGAACCTAAACTTCTATAATAAAATACAACTTGAATTTAAACGTTTTGATTTATTAAAATTGAATCCTAGCATTTTTCAAACTTTCAGAACATATTTTAAATAGACAAAAAATTTAATGAAATTAACTATTCGTCAGTTAATTATCATCTCAATGCTGACATAACATAATTTTTATATTTTTTTTAAAAAATAAGTCTCATTGTTATATAATTAACTTTTCTAAATTAATTAAAAAGTGAGTCTCACTGTTACGTGACAGAGAGACTCATTATTATACATTTCAGATAGAAGGACTAACTTGTTACGTGACAGTGAAATTCACTATTATACATTTTAGACAATGAATCTCATGTGATAGTAGAGCTCACTTTTTATTTAAAAATAAAATAATATCACATTAGTATTGATATAATATGTAATTGATGGGAAGTTAATCTCGTTAAATTTTCCATCCAAGGTCTCTTTTGAATGTCTTAAAAATGATGAAATCTAATTTGAATGTTTCAAAATATTAAGATTTGTTTTATATTCCCTTATAAATAACTTTTAGTCACCCATTAAGACATGTTGTTAAGTTTTAACCGTGTAAAGTAGCCAACGATTGAACCTTCTTTTAAAATATTCAGATCACATATTTTTGTTATCTTGTACCTACCTTATTTCATGAACATCCATAAAATAGATGATTTGTTCCTCTTTTAAAAGAGGCAAAAGGGATTTATAAACTAACACAAACTTTTGAAGGCCACTAGTTATCATTACATGAATAAGCAAGAAGCTCTACGTGGGCCTTCAAGCTTGAAGTTTTATGGGTCAGAGTCTCAAAGGAGCAATACCTGAGTAATTGCATGCATCATAGTAAGGTAAGTTTCAAATTATAGATTAATTTACTTCCCTTGAACCACCTTTGTAAGATCTAAGAATGGGTAATGTGCCGGACCGAGATTTAAAATATTTGTTCTCACCCAAGACTCGATCGAACAATTCAATTTTTGATAAATTTTTAAAATAAAATAATTTTATTTTAATATTTTAATTGAAATATTCCAATTGAACTCAAGCTAACTTCTTATAAGGATGACATCGGACAACCCGTAAATTTAGATCCAAGTATTTTTAATGGGTTAATTTATGGATCAGGTCTAAGTCCAAATTGAAGAGTTAAGTTTCGAATAAGCTTGAACTTAGACAACTCAAACCCTAACTTAATTAAAAAAGATATTATTTTATACTTTAAATTTTTAAAAAATATTTTTATAAAAATTGACAGGACTAACTCATGAGCCGGCTCGTTATTGTCTTTACTTGCTTATCTCTGCTTAGAATATAACAATCGTATTAGGTCTTAAATTCATTCGTATCATGACCAATTTTTTCCAAAAATAAGTGCAAATTATTTGCTTTAAATATAGTCGACGAATTAATTATCTCACTTGAAAAGGGTAATAATTGGATGATTATTTAAGTTGATTATATGCCCCATATTATTAATTAAATTCAATTTGCATTCTCTTACCTGATTTTACGAAATAGACTAGTCAAAGTGTACTCAATTATTCAACATGATTTTGTCAACTAAACAACATTTTATTCAACAATTATGTAACTACTAAGTCATGAAATTATTATTTTTTACAATAATGAAAATCGTAGTCCTTTTTTTTTAAGAACATATTAAATAATTAATTTAAGAATTCCTTATTTTAAATAAATTGTTTGACTAATCAATAATTTAAAATCAACAATATTAATTTAATTGATCTTTGTAGACTCAATAACAAGATCATCCAACTGATGTTTACATACTAAATTTGCCTTCAATTTCAAAATTTGTAGACCCAATATCGAGCTTAATTTAACTGATATTTACACTGATTAAAAAATTCAACCAGTTCAATCGTAAGAAAACTTAAACCTTTTGACTTTTCGGTTTTGGTTTTACTTTTTGGTTCAATTTATTTTCATAACTCTTATGGTTAAAAATCGATCAATTTATTAATTAATAGGTTAATTTTCGTAAATCAATAAGTTCTTATAAATTAAAATAAATCAATTAGTTTTCATTTAAAAATCTCTTTTTTTAATTAAAGTTCAAATTCTTCAATACAGACAATCTCTTTCAATTATATTTCAAATTCTTTAATTTTTTTTAATTTTTAACCGATTTTGTAATAAACTCGAGGTATCTTCTATCTAAACTTATCATCCTCTAAATCACTAACACGAAACATGATTCTTTAGCGGACAAAACTCCAAAGTAAACGTTACATGAAACTAGAGTGAAGCCTGTCTTCATGCATAGATGACTTACCATAAAATCAGGAGACTCTAGTGGAAGCATATCTCCATTATAAGCTTAATCAGTCCAAAGAGAAGCTACTCTATATAAATTGACAAATTGGTATTCTCACTTTCACTCTCACTAAATTGCATTCAACATCTTTCACTTGTCTTTTTCCAATGCCTATTTTACGCCATGAAAAAGGGCATCGCTCCTCTCATCGGTTACTGTATTATAATTGCAAGTTACTGGGACCAATTAGGAAATTCTGGAACAAGTTATGTAAATATAATTATAAAGATATGAACAATACTGCAATATCGTAATTATGGTTTAGATCACAATTTAGAACATAGATTAGACTACAAACATGTAATTTGTCAGGAGTATAATCTTACGATCATGTTTAACAATTTATAGATTTATCTAACCACAATAATATGGAACTCTGACTTTTCTTTTTGGCCTTTTGTAATTGATTCTAAAATAAAATTTACTCCTTTTTTTTAAATTTCTAGGTATAATTGAGTCTTGTTAGGTTTTAATGGTCATCATTATTAAATAAAAATATATAGAAAATTATATTATTATTATTAAAATAATATATTAAAAAGTATTTAACTTCTTAAATTTTTATAATTTATTCTCAAACTTTTAAAGTTTTCAATTTAATTATTAATCTTTCAAAATTCATATAAATCAGATTTAAATGTTATTTTAGTTAATCTGATTAATAGATTGATATCTATGTAATATTTGGTAGACACTCTATATTGGCAAAAGTAACCTTTTGACTTAATTTATATAAATTTTAAAAAAATAGTTATTAAATTGAAAATTTTAAAAATTTTGATACTAAATTAAAAAAAATCCTAAAAGACTATACACTATTTAATTTGGTATCTCTTTTATTATTTATAACATTGATGTTTATTAAAATTCACTTATCACTTTTTTTTACTTAGGAAAAATTTTAGTGTTTATCATTTAATGGTTATTGGTAACTATCCTTATTTATAATAAGTATAAACATATTATTATTATTATAAAATAGAATAATAATTAATAATTATCAGATAGTGACTAGTTAATTTGTTCCTTTTACATTTACCAAGAACTAATGGAATTATTGGACGATTAAAGGTTACTAAAATGATGAGCTCACATGTGATCATGCTCCTTGTTCCTTGGAATTCAGAATACAACAAACAGATCAAACTGAAACCAAGTTGTCCAAATTGGTATGAAATTATAATAAGATAAGGTTCACTTCCCTACCATGGACGTAAAAAGTATGTTGGTAATGAAAGAGAGAACGAGACACACATCACAACCACTGGTGCTTTCTGAGGCTGAGAACTTCCTGTTAGGCCATTTTCATGGTAGTTTGCTCACGGAGGATAAGAAGACTCCATCTCTATCCACCTAATGAGCAGACACAATAAAGAGAAAAAAAGAAAAAAAAAGAGAGGCAGGCCTAACTATTATATTGATTTAATTGAAAATCACGAAATACCAAATTGAGTTTGAATAACTTTTGAGAAGATCCGTTTTAATCTAAAGTTTAATTAAACTTGACTCTTACTACTTGAGTCATAATTTAATTGAGTTTTAAGTGACTCAAAATTTACTTGAAATTCGAATTATTTAACGTTTAATTGGATTAGAGAATTAAAAAAATTAAACTCAATTCGAAGTTTTATTGACTTTAAATTAAACTAAACTAGATTTGTAAATTTTAGATACAGCTAACAATTTTTTTCTCTCTTATGTGGAAAATCTTGAACTTGTAAGACCTAGAGAAGACTAAATGTATCATTGTTTGCATATTTTTAAATAATCATTGAATAATTTGTTAGATATACATGAAAGTATATAAATCATGCACATATTAAGTAAGTAATTCAGAATTAAGTATATATTTCTATTCTTAACTGATTTATTTTTTTAATTGAAATATTTTTCAAATTTAAACTTATATTCTTTAAAATTGAAACAAGTTATAAATTATATTATGACTGTCTGAATTTAATCTCTTAAGTTAGAAGACTCTTAAAGAATAACAACAACAATAATTAGTATGAATGATGAATTTCGTTGTTTTATGAGATTTTGAGAGATTCATTAGAACGCAACCTAAAAACTCTTAAAGAATAATTCATAATTAAGGATGTATTTAATTCATTTTTTTTAATCGGAATAAGTTACAAATCACCATTTATTTTCTTTAAAATTGAAATAAATAAATTACAGATAACATTATTCTTAATAGAAACATCGTTTTCTTTCATGGAATTGCCACACCAAGAAGCCAAGTGCCCAAAAAGAAAAAGCTTCAGAGCAATCACATTTCTATCAATTCAACTAATTAATTCATTACTTATTAGAAAATTGTAAGCATAATAACAATAATGTTGAAATGGAATTTTTTATCATATGTTAATAAAAAATACTATACGAGACACTTCTAGTTCACATGTCACAGTGATTTAAATGTTTTTCTTTTATTTCAAGAAAGAAAAATTTTGTCAATAGACTACTTGTATCATCAATTGTACATATAATTATATATATAAAAAAAGAAATGACGATGTTTTCAAAACCAGAATGAAAGTTAATTCAATAAAATAAGATATTTAAAGTTTAAAAGGTTCAACCGGTGTTAAATAATTATAAAACCAGTTAAAATTTGAATAAAATTAAAAAATTTGAAAAATGATTGAAGAGGATTATTATTAATCATAAAAAATTTTAAAGTTTATTTTAAAAAGAAAATATTAAATAAAATTAATCAATTTATTTTAGTTTATAAAAACTGTCCGATTAATTAATAAACTAATATGTTTTTAACAACAAAGATTATTAAATTAAATCAAATAAAAAAATTAGTCGATTCAAGACTTTTGCTGTTAAATCGACCGAATTGGTTCTTTTTTTAAAACACAGAGAAATCATATAAGTTTTAGTTTTGAGCTAATATTTAATTAAATAATATCCTATTTAAATGAAGGCTTAAATCCAATATCTCTTTATGAGCCAAGGTCATTTCTTAAGTGGATGTAATAAAGGAAATATTTTGAAAGAAATTTATGTAATTTTTATGTTTGAAAAATATTTAATATAGTTATGTTAAATTTTTGATTTTACGCAGAATTAATTAATTTAGGCTAGCTTTTAAGAATTAGGTTTAATTAATTTAGGCTAGCTTTTACGAAATATGTCAAATCGTTATATTAATAACATCTAATTGTTTCATGTGTAATTGTAATTAAACTACAAGAGAGTCAAATCTCTTTTATATTATATATACACACACTTTTATAGCATCAAATAAACATGATGAATAAACCCAAGTCCGATTCGACCTGAAGTTCAATTTTTTAAATAATATTATTTTTCAAAATCTAAATTTAAAAAAGGAAGACTCAACCTATTATTATTCTGAACATCAAAGCCTCTTAAGCAATTAACTCGTGGATAAGAAAATAAGAGCTGTTATTGAGTATGTTTGACCATCAATTGCACACTTAATTTGACAATTATCCTTAGTGTGTGATGCAAGCATTCAATCAGTAGTCAATAAATCTTCTTTTTATGAAATAATAATATTAATGATAAATTTATTTTAAAACTAAATAAATATACTAAAAATGAATAATTAAAAAATCTAATCGATTCGATCGGTTCAATTGTAAAAACTTCAAACTTTTGAACTTTTAAATTCATTCTTTAACTTTTCAGTTCGATTTATTTTAATAACTTTTGTTGTGACGTGGTCAATATTGACCGTTGTTCGTCCTTTGTCGCTGAGCTCTGGGGCGCGTTCTATGGGCTGTCCACTGCCTGGAATTTAGTGCTCAGACAGGTGATCTTAGAATCAGACAACCAGACGTTAGTGGATTCACTCTTGCTACATCACTCTTTAGGTATAAATGTTAATCCCCTGATTAAGCAAATCAGATGTCTACTCCAAAGACAGTGGAGTGTTCGCATCCTACACACCTATCGCGAGGGCAACAGACCGGCAGATATTTTTGCTACCTTAGCGCTGGATTTTCCACTTGGTTACCATCTTCTTGAGAGGATTCCCGCCAGTCTGCCCAATATCTTACTTCAGGACATTATTGGCGTGGCGAGATGTAATTATCTATTAGTTGGGTGTATACCCCCTCATCCCTTTTAATCCAAAAAAAAATTTTTGTTGTTAAAAATCGACTAGTTTATTAATTAATTAGTTAATTTTTATTTATTAATAACTTAATTTATTAAATTTTTAATTAAAATTTACATTCTTCAATAAATAAAAATTTCAATTATATTTTAAATTTTTTAATCTTATTTAATTTTTAATTAATTTTATAATAATCTTCATCCCTACAAACATGTGTCAAACAAGTGTCAGAATGGTGAAATAAGCGACAAAGAAAGCAGCCACCATCATTTAATCAATCTATTGAATTAGACGGTCCATAGTTGGTCCTCGAATCTCTGCCTATGGACTCCACAACGGGCTATCCCACACCACAGCACATCCCACCCTTTTTGGCCCTTTAAGAGTCCACGCCAGCATGATTTGGCGTCGTCCCTCGATGATGATACCAAAGTGACCAAGTATCAGCCACCGTTGGATCTGGACATATAAGATCACATCTCAACCGTTGATCAAGTCCTCTTCAGTTCTCCTTAAGCTAAGGGGAAGTGTAACCTTGGATGGATAATAGATACATAGGAATGTGTATAGCAGCCCACCAGCACAAAAAGCTCACCTTCAAAAGAAGATCCTTTCTCTCTCTAGATTGGCCACTGTCTCTTTCTCTAGAGTATCCATAAAGAACTAGGTAAAGCTTGTTCCTTTTTGGCCTGAGGATAGTTGTTTGCTATATATTGATTGTTTTTGTTATTGCATTTTTATTTGGCATTTTCTGTTTTTATTTTTCTTTTGGGGTTTTGGTAGAAAGTCTGGTTATAAAGCTGCAGTCTTGTTGTTGAAGATCTAAAGTTTATCTCATTTGTTGTGTTTTGTTAGTTGGAAAAGGGATTTTGCTTCTGGGGTTTTTGTTTTATTTCGTTTTTTATGGGTTTTGGTTGTTTCTATATTGGTTGGACTGTTTATTGTGTGATTGTTGCTGTTTCGATTTAATGGGTATTGATTGTCTTTTTGGTTTTCTTTTCTGTGAATATAGGGTTTTAAGGTTGTAGTTTTGGAAAATGGAAAATGGGATGAAGAGGGTTGTTGGGTCGGAGATGAGCGAGAAAGGGCATGTCGAGAATGAGGGTTTGGGGGAAAAGGTGGAGAGTGGGGTTGTGGTGGAGTCTGGTGACACGAGAGATGTGGAAGAAGAGGTCTTTGAGGAGGCAAGTGATTCGCAAGAGCAGTTTCAGGAGGTAGAAGCAGAATCTGAATCGGGGGCAAACTTCGAGACTACTGAAGATTCTAGTTCGGTGGTTGTGGATGAGAATTCAGCTGCTGAAACCTTTGAGGAGGCGGTTGATATTCATGGTGATGCTGGAATTGTGAAAGACTTGGTGGATGTGGTTGTTGAAAAGAAGGTGGATGAGTTGGCTGTAGCAGAGACCAGTAATAAGATTGATGAGGGTGGGACACCTGGTGAAGTTGGAAACGACAAACCAAATGCAGGAAAGGAGGTCTCTGAAGACTTTGGACTAGCTGGAGAAAGCAACAATGGAGAAAGTGTGGTCTTGGAGGATGCGGATCAGAAGGCACTTCATTTTCAACTTGAATCAAGTGGAGAGATACTACATGAAAGTGGTAAGAAAGAGGAGTTGAAGAGTGATAGTCCAGGATACCAGGAGAATGAGCGCTTGACAGAGCCCTTGATTGAGCCTCGAGGGTCCAAGGTTGATGAATACAAAGAGAACCTGGATTCTGTGAATGAAGATAATGACAAACATTTAGCAAAGAATGAAATTGGTGAGGATTTCAAAGTTCAATACGACAGTAATGATATTGTTAATGATACTTCAGTTGCAGCACGTTCTGAGGGAAATGGGGAACCTTGTCAACTGAAACCTGTTTCAGCAATTGTTGAGGCATTTTCAGAGGAATCAGTTGTGCCAGAAATCTCAAACCCACCCTCTTCGATGAACCTTGTGAATGAAGGGATTAAGGAGATCCATGCTGATGCAACTAATGTGGTGGTGGTGGAGGAAAGAAGTAAGGAGATCCATGTTGATGCAAATAATCTCGTGGTGGAGGAAAGTAGTAAGGCAGTCCCTGTTTGTGCAGCTAATCTGGTTGTGGAGGAAAGGAGTAAGGAAATCCATGTTGACGCAGCTAATGTGGTGGCTGAAGAAAAAGGTGAGGAGATCCACAATGATGCAACTATTCTGGTTGCTGAGGAAAAAGGTAAGGAGATCCACGATGATGCAGCTAATCTCACAGCAGAGGATATCAAGTCTGCACCACTGCATGCAAATGAAAAAGTTGACAGGTTTAAAAATAAAAATGTTATGATTGAACAGCCTGGAAACAAAGCTGAAAAGGAGGTTAGACCTAGTGAAGCTCATTCTACACCAAAACTTGATTCTTCTTCAGGAAGATCTGCTAGTTCTCCCAACCCACCTGCTCGTCCAGCTGGACTTGGTCGTGTTGCTCCACTATTGGAACCTGCCCCTAGGGCCGTGCAGCCACCACGTGCTAATGGAACTGTGTCTCATGTGCAATCTCAACAGGCTGAAGATAATAATAATGCGGATGCAGAAGAGTATGATGAAACTCGTGAAAAGCTCCAGATGATAAGAGTGAAATTTTTGCGGCTTGCTTATAGGCTTGGGCAGACACCACATAATGTTGTTGTGGCACAGGTTTTATACAGGCTGGGATTAGCTGAACAACTTCGAGGGAGGAATGGGGGCCGTGTTGGTGCCTTTAGTTTTGATCGTGCAAGTGCTATGGCAGAGCAGCTTGAGGCAGCTGGGCAAGAGCCCCTTGATTTCTCTTGTACAATAATGGTTCTTGGAAAAACAGGAGTTGGTAAAAGTGCAACCATTAATTCCATTTTTGATGAAGCGAAGTTCAGCACTGATGCTTTCCACTTGGGTACAACAAAGGTTCAGGATGTTGTGGGAACTGTTCAAGGGATTAAGGTTCGGGTTATTGATACACCAGGCCTTCTTCCCTCTGGGTCTGATCAGCGCCATAATGAGAAGATCCTTCACACTGTTAAGCGTTTTATCAAGAAAACTCCTCCAGACATTGTATTGTATCTTGATAGGTTGGACATGCAGAGCAGAGATTTTGGTGATATGCCGCTCTTGCGCACCATCACTGAGATATTTGGGCCTTCCATATGGTTTAATGCGATTGTGGTTCTTACTCATGCAGCTTCTGCTCCACCTGATGGTCCGAATGGTACTGCTTCTAGTTATGACATGTTTGTCACTCAAAGGTCTCATGTTGTTCAACAAGCGATTCGACAGGCAGCTGGGGATATGCGGTTGATGAATCCTGTTTCATTAGTAGAGAACCACTCTGCATGTAGAACGAATAGGGCTGGGCAGAGAGTGTTACCAAATGGTCAGGTTTGGAAGCCTCATTTGCTATTGCTCTCCTTTGCATCAAAGATTCTCGCTGAAGCTAATGCGCTTCTTAAGTTGCAAGATAGTCCGCCTGGGAAGCCTTTTGCAACGCGGTCAAGAGCACCTCCATTACCATTCCTGCTCTCGTCCCTACTCCAGTCAAGGCCACAGGTTAAGCTGCCAGAAGAGCAATTTGGTGATGATGATGGTCTAGATGATGATTTGGATGAGGCATCAGACTCAGAGGATGAGTCTGAATATGATGATTTGCCTCCATTTAGGAGTTTAACAAAGGCTCAGCTAGGAAAGCTGAACAAAGCTCAGAAGAAAGCATACTTTGAGGAGTTGGAACTCAGGGAAAAACTTTTTATGAAGAAACAGTTAAAGGAAGAGAAAGGACGGCGAAAGATGATGAAGAAAATGGCTGCTGCAGCCAAGGATCTGCCAAGTGAGTACAGTGATAGTGTTGAGGAAGAAAGTGGTGGCCCTGCATCGGTGCCAGTTCCCATGCCGGATTTAGCCTTACCTGCTTCATTTGATTCTGATAATCCTACTCACCGTTACCGTTATCTTGATAGCTCCAACCAGTGGCTTGTGAGGCCTGTTTTAGAAACTCATGGTTGGGATCATGATGTGGGTTATGAAGGCATAAATGTAGAGAGATTGTTTGTAGTCAAAGAAAAGATCCCAATATCCTTTTCTGGTCAGGTAACAAAGGATAAGAAGGATTCAAATGTTCAAATGGAATTTGCCAGTTCTTTAAAGCATGGCGAAGGCAAGGCAACTTCTCTGGGATTTGATATGCAAACAATGGGAAAGGAGTTGGCTTATACTTTACGTAGTGAGACGAGGTTCAGCAACTATAGAAAGAATAAGGCAACAGCTGGTCTCTCGGTTACCTTAATGGGAGATGCCTTATCAGCGGGAGTTAAGGTTGAAGATAAGTTGATTGTCAATAAACGTTTCCAGATGGTCGTGTCTGGTGGGGCAATGACCGGTCGTGGCGATGTAGCTTATGGTGGCAGTTTGGAGGCCCAACTGAGAGACAAGGATTATCCTTTGGGTCGTTCCTTATCAACGCTGGGGCTATCCGTTATGGACTGGCATGGAGATCTTGCTGTTGGTTGTAACATACAATCCCAGATACCTATAGGACGGTCGACAAATCTTATTGGCCGAGCCAATTTGAATAACCGAGGGGCAGGGCAAATCAGCGTTCGCCTAAACACCTCGGAACAACTTCAGATAGCTCTGCTTGGCATTGTTCCATTACTGCAGAAGCTTTTTAGTTATCCTCAACAGGTGCAGTTTGGACAATGAAGAAAGTTTAGTATCTGTGCAATGCCTCCATTAGGGAAACTCCAAATAGTCTTGTGATAGTCATTGTTAAAAAGTGAGTTAAATAAGATATCTTATTTGTTTTTTTCTGTTTTGTTTTTTCTATTTTGCCCTGCTCCCCACTCCCTCTTTATCTTCATGACCTGATTGAAAGTTCATCCACTATTTTGCATTGATAAATGGCTGTGCTTTCTTTGTTAGATATTCTCAGATTTTGTTCTCGGCTTCTTTGTATTCTGTAGAATTTTGTAGGATGTAGGGTCCATTTAAGTGGAAGGAGGTTCTGATAGATTCAAAGCACTTAAATTGTGCTGTGGTTATGTATCAGTCGGTTAATGTTTAATGTTTGACAAAGCCTGTTCAACGGAAATGGAATAAGAAGATGATATAGGTTATTCTAACATGTGGTTTTAGACACTGAAGTTTAGTGAATCATCAATGACAAAATCAAAACTGTTAGTACTTTTATATTAATTGGGTTCTATGGTGTAGTGGTTAGCACTCTGGACTTTGAATCCAGCGACCTGGGTTCGACTCCCGGTAGGACCTATTTTCTTTTGTCGAGGGATCAGAGTCTAATTTTATATTGTATTTATTAAAAGACAACAAGTTGAAGAAAATAATTTGGTATATTAAGTAATAAAATCTATTATTTCAGGAAACAAATGCCCTTTGGTACATATGAATGCTCAAGGAAGAAAGTTATTCTTGTTTTGCAATAATTCTATACCAAAAATACAAAATTAGTTATTGGTATTTTAAATTAAATATTTTAAATAAATTATTTAGTAAATCAATAATTAAATTTAAACTCAATCGATAAATAATAAATTATAACATAAAACATAACCTATAGTTTTTAAGCACTAAACATTTTAGTATTTTTCATTCTAAAATCTTTCTTAAATAAGGTTAATTGTATTAACATGAAAATTAAATGTCATATAGAAATTAAAGTTGGTAAGCTAATCAAACAATAACTATTAACCATGTCCTAATATAGAGGCTGATAAATTTGGTAAGCTAATTCATTTCATTATTTGAATCCGGTCAACAAACAGACACCTTAAAAAGGAATCAGAAAGAAACAAAAAAAGCCATTACAAAGCCATATTCTCACCATCAGAAACTCGACCAAATCATAAAAACTGAGAAAACAGCCATTGAAATGTGATTCAGAAACAAACTAACTGTGCAACTGAAGTTAGTATCTGAAGTTTTGGTGTTGCCATTACTATTTCCTGTAACAGAACTTGGACTGTCTTCTAAATTTGGGTTCACACCAGAACTTGAATTGTCAACTAAAGCTGTAACATTGTATCCAACAATGGCGTCACCATTAACATTGGCACATTCAAACATCTTGTAATCTCTACTTTTCTGATCTAGATGATACATCCTTTTCAGATAAAATTTATGAAATTCAA
>JAOQMM010000172.1:24929876-24948748 GCA_027563515.1 Erythroxylum platyclados | reverse complement strand
CGGGTTAAAGGCAAATTACTTCTAGGATACAAAGAACACAAGAACATTCAAGTTATAAGAGCATGAATGTTCTTCATGAATTATGAATGCAAAGATTATGTTGGTAAAAGTTGTTGAAAAATAAAAGTATGTAATCTTGACTAAAACTCAGTATATATAGAGTCTTTTAGAACAGTCACGTCTGTTCACTAAAAGTCACAAATTTTAGAAAGGAAGCAACCCTTCAGAACAGTCACATTTGTTCACTAAAAGTCACAATTCTTAGAAAGGAAGCAACCCTTCAGAATAGTCACTTCTATTCACTAAAAGTCACAACTCTTGGAAAGGAAGCAACTATTCAGAATAGTTACGTCTGTTCACTAAAAGTCACAACTCTTGGAAAGAAAACAACCCTTCAGAATAGTCACGTCTATTCACTAAAAGTCACAACTCTCGGAAAGGAAGCAACCATTCAGAACAGTCACACCTGTTCACTAAAAGTCATAACTCTTGGAAAGGAAGCAACCCTTCATTTCCAAGTTTGACTTTAACTACTTATATCACAAACTAATTTCCAACAGTAAACCTGTAGAAGCTACAGTTTCATATTTATTTTTTTTTCACAAACATCACATTTCCTTACAAACTCCCTTACGTCTCTTTGTAGCCTTTGCCAAAAAAAAGAAAGCATTAATCCTCTTATAAGTTGCCAGCCTCCCCAAATGACCTCCATGTGTGATGTCATAAGATAATTGAATTAGTTTTTGTCTCGAAAGAACTAAATTTCCCACTAATAGATGCCCTTTTCATCTTAGAATATCATTTGTCTATGAATATATTTTACCCTTATATTCTCCTTATTGTATTTGTTGAATTAACTTCTGAATGGATGAGTCATGACGCCAAATATCCTTAATTTCTGATAGTAACACCGTCTGTATATGTGAAATGGACATTACGAAAAGCTTTGAGCTACTCACTCTCAATAAAGAGTCAGCTGTAGAATTTTCTACTCCCTTCTTATACTTGCTAGAGAAATCAAATCACAACAACTTAGCTAACCAGTTCTGTTGAAAAGGAGTGGTGATTCTCTGATCCATCAAATATCTTAAACTATGATGATCCGTTTGAATTAAAAAGTGTCATTCGGTGAGGTAGTGCGACCACTATTTTACAGCCATCACTATCGCTAAAAATTCTTTTTCATAAATTGAAAGGTGTTTATATTTGTTGGATAGTGTTTTACTAATAAAGGCTATCGAGTGATTATCCTGCATTAGCACCGCTCCAATTCCTTCACCGCTAGCATCCACCTCAACTACAAACTCTTTTTGGAAATCTGAGAGAGCCAATATCGGAGTAGTTGTCAATGCATGATTCATAGCTATGAAGGCTATGGTTGCTTCTTCATTCCACATAAACGAATCTTTCTTCAACAAGTTAGTCAGTGGTTTACTCAGTTGTCTATACCCTTTGATAAACCTTCTATAATATCCACATAGCCCTAGAAATCCTTAAAGCTATTTAATGTTCTGCGGTTGTTGCCAAATTATACATCACACTCACCTTTTGTGGATCTGTCAATACTCCATGGCCACTAATGATGTGTCCCAAATATTCTACTAGATTAACCCCAAAGGAACACTTAGAGAGCTTTACATATAACTGTTGTTCAATTAGAATCTCCAATACCAGCCTTAAATGTTACAAATGCAACTCAAAAGATTTGATGTATACCAAGATATCAGATATCTGAAAAACACTAAAACAAACCTTCTTAGGTATGCCTTAAAAATCTAGTTCATCAAGCTTTGAAAAGTTACGAGTGCGTTAGTCAAAATGAAAGGCATTACAAGAAATTCGTAATGCCTTTCATGCATTCTAAAAGTTGTTTTATAGTTTTCTTCTTCATGCACTCTAATCTAGTGGTATCCCGCTTGCAGATTCAATTTTGAAAAGCACGATGCACCATATAATTCATCGAACAGCTCCTCTACCAATGGAAAGGGAAACTTATCCTCAATTGTCCATTAATTAAGAGACCTATAATCAACACAAAATCTCCAAGTCCCATCTTTCTTTTTAATCAATATCACGGGAATGGAGAAGCGGCTAACGCTCTGCCTAATTCTCCCTTGTTGTAGCATGTCTTCCACCAAATCTTCAATAACATTTTTCGAAACTCCAATTTATCTACAAGGTCGAAGATTCATAGCCTCTGTTCTTTCCTTCAAGGGTATCCTATAATCGTGAAATCATGTGGAGGTAAACCTTTTGGTTCTTTAACCACAAATTCAAATTGTTTAATAACTCTTATAATCGCTCATTAAATGCTACAAGCATTTCCATACCTGACACTTCTACTACTGAAGTTCGCAGCTCCACCTGTTCATTCTTTTTTTCATGAATTTCTTCCACCTGAGACACCACCATAAAGCAACATATTACATCCCTGTTTCTCCACATTTTTGTTAAATTTTTCTCTAGTATCTGCACCAGTTTTCTGTACCCAAAACTCGATAATTTCATCCCCTCACTAAGCCAATAGAATTTCATAATTCCCTTTTGATAGTTGAATACAATGTCATCCAACCTTGATAATCATTGCACTCTTAATACCAATGTCTATCACTAATGCATCCACATAGAACTATTTTCCTCCCATTTGCAACTGAAAATTCCAACATATATTATTGCAGCTCAAATTCATTCCACCTCCAACCAAAATTAATAACTCCTTCACCTCCTCTAACTCCTTTCCCAGACTGGTTATTAAGTTTTGCTCCACAAAATTGTGGTTACTGCCCCCAATCCACCAATATATGTATTACTAATCCATGTAGTATACCTTGCACTTTGATTTGTTGGTATTTTGCCATAGATACTCCCAACTTAGCTTGCAAGGATATGCTAGGTAAGTCATCTTCGTCTGCTATAATACTTTCTTCATTCTCCATCTCATCCTCCACTACATACATGTGCGACAATTTCTTTTTGCATCTATATCCGGGACCATACTTCTCTTCACACCAAAAATACAATCCCTTAGCTCACCACTAATCCAATTCCTTGTTAGAAATTGTTTTACTTGATTTTACTTCTCTATCCCCCTTTAGATTTCCTTGTGTCAGTGTAGGTAAGAATTCAGAAGTTTTCGTTAAATTTAGTGAACTTCTAGTATAATATGACCCTCTTTGATGAATTCTTCTTATTATTCCATAATACGTCACCACCATCTCGTGTTTTCTTGCTAGTTCATAGGCTTGTTGAAGAGTTTTAGGATTCCACAATTTAAATTGATATTCAATCTCCACTTTTATCCCCTTCAAGAACATGCTCACTAAGTAAGGCTCCGACATCACTAACTTTTGTGATAACATGTCGAACTCCACACAGTACTCCTTTATCGAACTCCTCTACTTTAATTCCTTGAGCTCACCAATCTCATCTTCAAAGGTCGTCTCCCCAAACCTTTGCTCTAACGCTAACAAATATTCACCCCAGTTAGGAGGATCCTTATTCATTTGATTCCTCACATATAACTCGTGCCAGGCTAGAGCTTCCCCTTCCAAATACACTGTCCCCAAACCAACCTTCAATTCAGCAGGCTTATGATCCCACG
The DNA here is from genome assembly GCA_027563515.1 of Erythroxylum platyclados. Taxonomy (NCBI): domain Eukaryota; kingdom Viridiplantae; phylum Streptophyta; class Magnoliopsida; order Malpighiales; family Erythroxylaceae; genus Erythroxylum; species Erythroxylum platyclados. The sequence continues at coordinate 24,945,147 of JAOQMM010000172.1, read as the reverse complement.
GTAAAAATTGCTCGCATTTAAACACCTAAGCTTGCAAATTGTCCCCTTTAAACATTGGTAATTCAATCTTGCTACGCCTCGTAGGAATGGTGTAATGACTCCCATAATAACTGTCTCCATTCCCAAATTTAGGGATCCTCTGATCAACATTTCCTCTCACCCCATTTTTGCTGTTATCATTTTTGAACAATTGAGTAATCCATTCCTTCAGGTCCGACATACTTCTTTCATGCCTCATCTCTAACTCTTGCATCTAATTGCACAAACCTTCCTCCACATTTCTCCACTCTTGGCATCATGTTCCTTATGCCATTTTGTAACGTCAGCTATAGCTCGAATCTTAGTTCTAATGCCAATTTGTTACGAGTATTTATTTGTAATTGAAATGGGAAATTAGGGTTCGGATCAATTAAAGAAAATAGAAGAATAAGAAATTGAGCAGAAGATAGAAGAGTTTCTTTAGTGAGAGAAAGTCTGTCACATGTATTCGTTACCTCCCCCTTTGTTCCCAACGGCTATAACAACAAATACTATAGCCGTTAGAAATCAACCAATCATATGAATACATTTGCCCCACTACGGCTTCGTTTCATTTATTAAATATTATGTACAATACTACGTCACATATTGCTTCTTCACTTATTCATCAGCTACCCTTCTTATTTCAAGGGCGTTCTATTTATTAATCATCTTTAATGCAACGCCGTATAGCTCTTCTTCTTCATTCATCAACTTCCGCTTGTATCAAAGAATGAATAGGTTTTGGGTTTTTAATTCCAGTAATTTAGGCAGCAAATTTGATTTAAAGATTACAATCTTAAAATGACGTAGTTTAGCTAAATTTAATTAAGTTTGATATGTATAAATGTTTAATGTTTCTATCTAATGTGGCAAGTCAACAACGTTAACAGAAATACTGACGTCAGATTAGAATTGAAAAAAAATTAAAAGTTTGAATATTTAATTGTCATTTTTTAAGTTCAGGCTATAATTGTGAAATTGAGTAAAGTTTGAGATTTTTTATAAAATTAACCCAATAATACATTCCAAATGGAGTTTATACTTCATCAGCCAAAGGCTCAAATCCCTTTAGCCAAAAGACATTTAAGGAGCATCTCTTCTGGTGTTCGCAGAAACATTGCCATAGGATTTTTGGCATATTCCTAACCCATTTGTTATTTACAAGTAATAGCTTATCAAAATAAGAGCTTTACAATACATGAAAAAGAAAATTTAGAATTTGTTGCATCAAAAAAGCATGTAGGAAGACAAAAAGTTTTGAGTGGCACGGCAAGAACCAATGAGATATTGCACTAAGAAAATGTTCAAAGAAATTCCTCAAACTGTAAATATCTTTCGCACTTTCTTCATACCCCTGCGACAAATGGGACAAGTAGCAGCTTCTTCTGCAATTCTGGAGAGTAAATAAGTATTAGATGTTGAAAGAGCAGGTTGACGTAGTATGGATGAATGTGAAGTGGCCGTACGAACCTTGTTGCACATATAAAACAGGCGGCACAATGTCCGCATGGAAGAAAGAAACAGTCTCTTGGGGCATCAAAGCAAATAACGCAGAGACGACGAGGGTTTTCCCCTTCTGCTAACTGCTTCCCTTCATGAGGATTTTTAGCAAGCCATTCATCCACATCCTCCTCATCATGTGAGTTTGAATCATAGGATGAGCCCCAGCTTGAGTTATCTTCGTCTTTGTGGGAAAGCAATGGAGCGCGTTCAGCTGCTATTTCTCCTACTTGTCTACTTTCTCTGTGCTCTTGGAACACATTGCAGAATCTGAAGGTTAATAAGCAGATGACAGTCATAATGCCTGCATCCAGGAATAGTGGCAGATGAGGACGAATTCATTATTTTTCCAGACAGAGAATAATCTTGGAGTAAAAGCTCACCTGATCCAATAAAGTAAGTGATCCATCTAGGTCCAAAAGACAATTTCACCTGCCAGTCATAATCTGTACCAACCTGAAAGAAGGGTTAAAACCCATGCTTGAAAATCAACAAGTTTTTGATCCATAAATTCTCCAATATAATAAAGTAAACTGGGAAAATGTTCTGTCAAAAGTGTCCATGATTTGCCAAAAATTACACACATCTTGGTATTTACCACAGACAAATTATTTGCAAGTAATCTGATTTCCCAACCACTCCAAATTTTAACCTTTTTACCTCTTCTGGAGCAGGGGACGTTAGAATAGCTGCATTTGTCCCCAAAAGAAACAGCTTTAAACTGCATAAGTTGTTGAGGGGGCACCTATAGTATGCCTGAGTTGTGTTATAGACAAAAGCATTCACCATAAACGTCAACTCCACCTGCATAATGCAGGAGAACTGACGATAAGTCATCTAATGATTTACAAAAACCTAACTGTCCACAAGGAGTACGTTATTGAAGAAATAATGACCATTAGCTTTCCCAGAAAAGGTACATCCACCAACTGCTGGATAAATGCTATGTATGTGAAACAAATCTGTCAATTTTCTTTACCAGATTATTCAAGCACCATTAAAAACCCATGAACAACTTATTCCTTTTTGCTTTCAAAATTCCAGGAAAAGCTGCCAGATATTAGTAACTGGTGATACTTCTAGTTGAGTTACTGGGGTACCTATCAGAAATACAAATTTGAGCTATATTACCATTTCTAAATGTAGATAACATGTGTGACAGTCAAATAAGTGGTATTGGTTTTATGATTAATAGCAGACTGAAAACAGTGACAAATCAGCCATTAGTTGAATCTATAAGAGAGTTCCTCACAGCTGAACAGCAATAGAACAAAATCTACATTTGCACTTACAGTGATCCAAATATACCATTAGCTTTTACCTGATCGTCATAATCAGGTTCCAACAACTAGCTCTACTGGGGTGTGAAATTTGACCTGTGTTCTTGATCATTGAAGAGATGGTACCAAGTGAAGGGTACAAGATGACTTCCTAATAATCTTTGCCACAAAATATGTGATTTATGCATTCTACAGCATGTAATTTAAGGTATGACTGAAAAGAATGTTCTTTTTCCAGTGATCATTAACCTGAATGAATTTGTATGCTCAAGGACTAATAACATTTTTTGGTGTTGGAATGAGCCAATTAGAGCCAACTATGATGTTACCTATGATGTTGAAATAGATAGTCAAGAAATTACCTCTACTTCCTCATTGTTCAGATTTCCCACAGCAATATAATAATCAGAAGACTTTGAAATTTTTTGTTGAATCACACCGCTCCCTGTGAAATAATAAAATCAGAACCCCTAAGTCGAAGCTAAGTCTATAATAGGAAGAAACACTTGTAGTACTCCAGGAAAAACAATACCTTCAATAATATTCCAGGACAAAGTTGTATTTGGATATGAAGGATCCTCTATCCATTCGACAAGGCTTTCTTTACCTGCATGCCAAGAAAAAAATTAATGAAACATAAAATCAAAAGGAAGCAAGAAAAGGAAAAGGAAATGATACACAGACCCAATTTTAATCCATATTCTGGCTATGCAAGTTTCAAAATCATTACTAATTATAGAGTTCTTCCAAGTTTCCCTGAAACTATAGCCAAAATCTAATATCATTGGCTGCCAGATATATCAGAAAGTATTATTAAAGCGTGTAAAGCAGTATTTCTTTAGTAGTATATATATGTGGATCTATGTGTGTTTAGTTTCTTAGAGAAAAGGTAAAACCAAGCATGAAAGCTACTCCTGCTATATTTTTTGGAGTCTTCAGAAAACATTAGAATATTAGCTCAAATCACATTGTAGGAAGCATTTGTCTGGAAATAAACTACAAACCAACAGTAATTCTAAACTACTAGTAGGGAAATCACCTTGGGCAATTATAAGGGACACAGGCAAAGTACTTTGAGTTTTTACACTATAAAAGATATCCAACTTAGAACCCTTGTTTAGGAAGTAGATCCACTCCTGCAGAAAACAAGTTCAATATGCAAATCAATAAAATTTGTCCTACATGCTATAGTAATGGCATTGTGCATATAACTTGGCCTTTTTTATTTCACAAAGCTGTTCTTACATAACACAGAAGCAATCAGATCTTAGTGTGGCATGAATGGAAAGATCAAATTGAATAATTTGCATTTTCTATCAAATTGAATAATTTGCATTTTCCTTCTTCGAGTTTTTGATGCAGTCAGTTGGTTGTCCTTGAATGGTTAGAGAAATTATGCAATCGGGCTTTCTATACATTCGACTGGAAAGTCTTCCATCATGTACATCAATGACACATAGCTTATGTTCAGAACTAGTGAGACAAGATTTCCAACGTATTGAAAAAGAAAATGAAGGATTGAAGTAGTTCAGTATTTGCCTTGTGCAAATCATATGCAACAGAGACTTTGAATGCTTCAGTCCAAGTGATTTCTACATCCAAGGGAGGAGGCTCGTAGAATCCATACAGCATTGGCCCTGATTTGGGTTCATCTGTCATTTGTGCCTGTTTGTTAACCCAAAACCATATGAAATCAGATCACGAGAGGAGAAAGAACAACACAAAACAAAGAAAAGGAAGTTAATTACCGTAATAGACTGCACAAACAAAGAATTAGTCTGTATGAGGCGTGAGCAATGGGGACCCAAATACAATCTCTGGGATCCATAAACGCCAAGAATCAATGTCATAGATGCTGCTTGCAATGGATTATCGTCATATTATATCCACACAGATTAAAATCAAAATCAAGTTACGTAGCAATTAAAAAAAATAACTTGGAAAAGAAAAAGGAGCCAAATAGGGATCTGAGATACTAAAGTAGAAGCCTAGGATTTAACTGATTCAAATTTAAAGAAGTTTTTGAACAGTGCTCTATATGAAAGTGACTGCGAAAATGTGAAGAAAGAAGAATTAGGAAATGAAAAGCGCACCAAATAACCAGAAGGTGAGAAGAACGAGGAGGCAGGACCAAACGTCTTCTCTCATCTCACTGGGTACGGCAGCGGAAGCAATATCAGTTGTCAATCTGCTTAAACGATAAGCTGCAACTGAACCAGAACCTGGTCTCTGCTGTTGCTCTTCTTGGTTGTGATGTTGTCCTTCTCTTTCCTCATTTTCCTGTTGACCACTGTCTTCTTCCGGTTGAATTCGGGGAGCTGAAATCGAAGAAGAAGAGGAGGTTGCATCAATGGAAATACGCTGACCACGATCTGGGTCTTCCATAAGATTAACAGCAGGTGAAAGAGAAGACTTTGGAGCTAAAAATGTTCAAATTTGAAAACAGTTTTGAGAAACATGAAAGAAAAGGAACTTTTCTAGTTCATTTTGATGCTCCACTCCTCTGAGAAGCTGGTAGGAGGAGAAATTCATAACCTACGGACACTTGGTGCCACCAAGCAGTCGTCTCTCGTCCTCGGGACTGGGACTGGTCGTTGAATCACTGACAGTTCGTTGAAACAACTCTATCGCTGTTTTGTTTTATTTTAAATGGTCGTTTACTGCTTACATGGAAGTGGAACAACTGAAAATTAATAATAATAATAAGAAAGGTAGTAGAGACTTTCAACATAACGAACGACAGTAGCATGATTTAGTGGACAAAATAAAACGTTTTTCCGGTTGAATGAAATTATGAGAAGTAAATATGAATGTACAAAATAAATTAGACAAGAGAATACTGAATTTTTAATTTGAAAAACTTTCTTAACGTTAGAAGCAAAATTACAACTTCTGATCTACAAAATAATTCATTATAAATCAGTAAGTATATTAAAATGAGTTCTTTAACAGTTTAAGAACTTATAATAACAAAAACTCAGTTGCTAAGAATGATAATCAACAATATATATATTAAAATTCAGATACGTTATGAAGACTCTTTTTTATATTATGACAATTCTTTTTTAGTACTATGACATTTCTTCTCCGGTATCACGACATTTCTGTAAGTTTTTCGGTTCTTAATAATTAAACATCAAAGACATAAATCATACATGAATCATGAATCATACATAAATCATTTTTATCCATCCAGATCTTGAATATAATACTAACCATATAGATGAAGGGAATAAATCACTTACCTTAAGCAGAATCTGTTATGATGTAAAGAGAAAGCTTTCAACGATCACGAACTAGTTTTTCTCTCTTAACCCTCTTGTTGTACAATAGTTTGATGGATAGCCCAATGCATAAATATCTACGTTCTGTATTTGTTCTGTACGTAATTAGGGTAGAGAGAGGACTAGTTTATATACACTTCTTTATTGACATTAAATCTTGTACATTTATCAAGTACTAAATTAACAGTCAAGATTTAAAATACTATTAAATTAACAAAAACCCTAATCCAAGTTTAATATGGGCTTACAGAAAATATGGGTCATAACATTAGGCTATATATTTCTTATATTCTCTCACTTAGTTAGATGTTTCATCATTATATTTAATAGTATAACATAGGGCTAGCAAAATTAAATCTTATAAACCGTTAACATCATAAGCGCCTAAACATAATAAATCACATAATGTGGGTTATGACGGTCATACATAGTATAATTGTATACTCCCTTCCATATACCACTACATTAAGAACTTATTATGTTTAGGTTCATAAATTGTATATAAACAAAATACAGTCCACATAATTGTTATGAAAATACATACAAATTTCTTATTCAAACAATCATGTATACATAAAATAATGAATAAGAAATATAAATTTAGAAACATATTAATATTGAGCTCAAGAGTGCTAAAACATCATCATCAAACATTATTATCAATCATTGATACAACCAAGACCCATCCTAAGCACATGTTCTTTGAATGTCTTTGGTTGTAAACCCTTAGTTAGAGGATCTGATGCCATGAGATCCGTCCTAGTATGTTTATATGCACTCTTTGTTTCTAAATCTCTTCTTTAAAAACAAAAAATTTTAATTCCATGTGTTTTACTCCTTTGTAGTATTTGTCGTTTTTAGAGAAGAAAACTGCTGCAGAATTATAATAATAAATTTTCAGCAGCTTGCTTACTTGGTCGACAACTCCAAGCCCTAAAATAAAGTTCCGCGGCCATAATGCATGAATTGTAACATCATAACAAGCTACAAATTCTGCTTCCATCAGAAGTTGTGTTCAGCCTATCCTTAGTTGCTATATTATCCTTAAGCAGGAAAGGAATGCCATGTAACCCGCTAAGCGAACCTGAATTGGATTCCTTACGCTCGGTATCGGCTTTATCGGCTTGATCGAGTGCATCGGGGTTTATTTCAATGACCCCATTAAGAACTGGATTGAGTTTCTGGATTTCTCCAATGTAGAACTCAACAAGCTTCCTTGAGGTGAGGTGTTCTTGGTTAAAAGCAAGCTGGAGATCATTGATGCTTGCTTCTCTAATGTTCAGAGCATAGCCTGTTATGGTTAGGAAAATTAAGATAAGCAATGAGAAAAGTGATGGATTAGAGGGATTGTTGGTAGCCATTTCTAAATCCAAACTTGCAAGTTCAGTATTGGATTTTGGTTTGTGTAAAAAGATGAGAAGAAAATTTCTAGTTATATAGAGAGGAGTGGCACTAACATCTAAACACAAGAACTAGATTTTATTAGTAAAAGACACGAGGGTTTAATTAACTTTAAAAAATTATAATATTTAAAATTCTTAAAAAATTCTGAATAATTTTTAACATTTTAAAAAACTTCTTTTTATTAAATTTTTGTTAAAAAAATGACATAGAATAAGTGAAATGCACATCATGCATGGACCATTCAAATATTATTGAAATGACGACATAATCTAACTCTTAAATATGATTTTAACCAACTAAATTTGATTCAAATTGATTATTTAAAGATAATTATAATAAATTATTAGTTTGAATCAAATTTAATTAGTTCTAATCGAGCTTATGAATTAGGTTGAGTAGTCATGTTAATAACATTTAATTAGTGTACATATAATATTTATTTTATATATGTTTCATCTTATTTTTAACAAATTATTAAAGAAGAGCTTTTTTAGAAAATTGGAAACCACAATGAATTTTTCCCAACTAACTCATTATCTTAGACTTTTATTAAAAATGGCAATAAAACACAGGTGTCAAAAAAAAAACATATAGACTAATAAAATATTACTCAATGTTTTCAAATCCGGATCATAAGTTAAACTAGTAAAATAAGAGGTTTAAGATTTACAAGGTTCAATCGATATTATATCATCATAAAACTAGTTAAAAATTGAATAAAATTAAAGAATTTTAAAAATAATTGAAGAAGACTATCTTTATATATCGAAAAATTTAAAGTTTAATTAAAAAAAGAGATTATTAAATGAAAATTAATCTATTTATTTTAGGTTATAAAAATTGATTAGTTTATAAAAAATGACCGATTAATTAATAAACTGATCGGTTTTGAGAAATAAATATTCTTAAACTAAATTAAACTCGAAAGTTGAAAACTAAATACAAATGTTAGTCATATCAAGATTTTCACTGTTAAACCGATCGAATCGGTTTAGTTTTTAAAATATTGATATTACTAACATAACAACCTAATCTAATTTTTAAATTTGACTTAAACTAATTAAACTCTTAATTTTATGTGGTATATTTTATCAATGTTTTTAATGAAAGTCAAAAAAAAAAACAGTTTTTATGAAAAATTAAAATTTTCAAAATTTTTGTTTGAGAATTGTAAAAATTCGAAGAAACCTTGTCCTTTACCAAAGATTCATTTATGTAGTATACAAAAATAAGATGTTGAGACTATTAATATGTCCCTTCAACCTCAACAATTGACTGTGTCAACATCTCCAGAATTGCTCATGGTTTGCCAATTGTTAATATGTAATCTACTGTTCTGTTTCAGAACAAACTTTTCACAGGATTATGAGATTCTATATGAAGATGCTCTTTGTCTTGAAGCAAAAGGACTCTCATCTTAAGACAGTCTTCATCTCCTCTTAACCTTATGCATACTCGAACCTGACTTGATAGAATAATATTCTAAAAATGAAAAAAAAATCAGAAACTGGTTTATACATGACCAAGTCAAGGGTCTCAAGCATTACTAAAGCAATTTCATGGCTTTTAAGGTGCCTTGTTCGGTCCATTTCTAGTAGTTTATGTCCTGAAGAGGATCAAAAGATATCTGTTAAAAGCTCAAGACAAGTACATACATCTATACCATGTCTATTTCCTTTTACCAACATTTGGAATTCAATGGTTAGTGTCATATCCATTAGAAAAAAAAATCACTTTCCAATTATAAATGTTCGATCAATTGAGTGTGCCTACATACCTTTTGTGCCTGATAATCACCTTATAACAATAACAACCCAACAAAAATTTTGCTGAAATACAAGATTTGGAGAGGTTCAATATACGCAACCTTTATCTCTAATTAATAGAGAGACTATTTTCAAAGTCTGATAATTAACTTGTTCTGCACAAAGCTCGTTATATATCTTTAATGGTTAGAACAAAAACACTTTCTAGTTATGAATATGATCAATTGAGTATGTTTTGAGCACCTTTTGTGCTGATAATCAACTTGTTATATGCAAAGCTCATCATATATCATTAATGGTTAGTTTCATATCTATTAGATATAAAATCACTTTCTAGTTGTGAATGTTCGAGTGTGTCTACGTACCTTCTATGCCTGATAATCAACTTGTTCAATGCAAAGCTTGTTGTATATCAATAATGATTAGTGTCATATCCACTAGAAGTAGAATCAGTTTCTAGTTGTGAATGTTCGATCAATTGAGTGTGCCTACATACCTTATCAGTTTTGTTCAACACGAAGCTCGTTATATATCGTTAATGGTTTCTTCTTATTTATGTGAATGCTTGGACGTTCATCATCTTTTCTTTTTCCTCAAAGTTTCTTACCAAAAGCTAACATAGAACACTAGACCTGATTTGCATGAACCAGCAAGTTCAGGAGAACATTTTGCAGAACCGGAATACTAAAGAAAGGTCATTCATACAATGATAAGATATTGCCAATCATGGTTTATTTCTCTAACAAGTTCATCTGTAAGTAATAAACTCATATTCGAATCGGAAAAGAAAAGCTATTGAATCAGTTTATGCAATCACTTGCAAGCAGTAAACTTGCAGGTGACACTGGAAGAACCTGAATTGGCCCTGAGGAACCTCAGAGCTGTGACGAGGACGCTTGTGGTGGATCCTATTAATGCTTGATTCATGTGTGTAACAACATCAATGGAATTGTAAGAGAACTGAAGATTGTTGTAAGAGTTGAGAAGTGCAGTTGTTGCTTCCCTGAGGAGAGTTCTGTAAGGGTCACCTCTTCCTTGAAGAGCTTGCCACAATGTAATGTCTGTACCATATCCTCTAGCAGCAAAGTAACCAAAAACAAAAGCTACCTTCATATCAGGATTCAGTGTCTTCCAATAACATCTGTACTCTGGTGCACTCCAATTCCTGATAGATTTCATGTTCTTGTTAGTTGTAGATTTATTAAGTAAATGAAATTATTTGTGAATTTAAAAAATTATTCTTAAAAACGCGGTTTTAATTTAGATTGGAAAACAACTTTCGAAACATCCAAATTCAAGTAAGCCTAATCAGAATTTTTTTGTAGTGAATGTCTTTTGTTCTTGTTTAATCTGCTTCGTTTCGAAGTTATTTTTATTTTCTACGTCATTTTTTTGTAATTTAATTAATTTTAAAAAGTTTTCAAATGTTTAAAATTATTTAAAAATTATACTTTTTAATATTTTAAAAATATTTTTTCTTAAATTTTTGTTAAAAATAATGGTAAAATATATATAATATAAAAAACACACGTGAAACAATTGATATTAAAACTTATCCATCTCTTAAATTCCACTTAAATTAATTAAATTCAATTTAAATTATTAACTTAAAGAACAATATTAAATTATCGTGCCAGTATTTAAATGATTTATATATATTGTTGATATCACGTATATTTCCTCATAATTTCTTAACATAATTACAAGAAAAACGATTTTTTTTTGCGTAATAAAAATTATAAAGAATAGTTTTAATAAATTTAAATATTTTTTTTTTAAAAATAGATAAATCACTAAGAGCCTTGTTATCTTTCACCAAGTTAAAAGTAGATCATTTCTCTTCTCCTCTTCTCCATTCCACAAAACAGCAATAACAGGATACTTGTACGTGAATTTAATTACTATCCTACCGGCCATTAGCTTACGTGTGATTAATGGCTCAAATGGTACCATAAATGAGGTTTAGTGTAGTGACAATGAGAAAAAGATTGAACCTTTAGTATCAAACTTACTGGTACGTGCACACTGAAGCTTCAAGGGAAGGCAGTGGTGGCAGTGGTGGCAGCGGTGGCAATGGTGGAAGCCTGAAAGGTGGATAAGGTTTGACCGGCGGCGAGATTTCAGGTGACCTTACAGGTGGTGGTAACAAAGGAGTTGTGGACCTTGGACAAAATGACATAGGCTGAGCAGGCTGAGATAGAAGAACATCAGCAGTATAAAACTGCATATCAAACAACTGGTACGTTAGTCTCAGCTTTTGTGCAGGGCCGGCTGATCCAACACAGCCATTTGAGCTCTGATCATTACTCGAGACATGAACATAACAGTTGCTCAAATCTGGCTGCCCATCGAACCTCATTACATAGTTCCCAAGCCAACCTGTGATGTCTTCCCTTGAAGTTGTGATTTGCCCATCAGAACAGGCCATTTCAACCTTCACTCCTGAAGCAAGAAAATAAGGTAAAAGATCAGAACAAAAGCTCTTTTTACTGATCATTGTTTGATGATCATATTCTTACCGTGAATAGGGTAGTCAAAGAGAGATACGTGGCCATCTTTGCATTGATCACAGAAAACAGTGCCAGTGACAATAGAGTCTGCTTTGGACTCATCAATGGCGGCAGAAAGAATGAAAAGAGCTGAGAGAAGAAGCTTGGACCACCAATCCATGGAGGAGAGAGTCGAAGAAAGGAACAATAAGAATAAGAAAGTGTTTTGGGAGAGCAGAAGAATGGTTATGAAAACTGAATAAGTTGTCAAGGAATAGAATAAATGATCATGCTTTTAACTCTCAACTGTCTACATTTATGAAGTGAAATTAATGGAGTCTGTGACGGTACAGCTAATTGTTACCGACTGTATTAGAAATTTCTCAATTTCAAAATGTATCTGAACCTCGAGTAGTAAAAAAGAGTGGATTTCCAGTTTGGACTCTGATGATGTCGGTTTGATCAATCAACTCTTCAGTTGTTACACAAATTATATGTGTTTTGGAGTTGAGATGGTCCATTTAATTTGATCAACTCGAACTTTAACCATTAACTTCGGGTCAAAATGGGGCTGAAATGCCATTCATATAGTGACTCCTTTTCACTTCCTATTATGAATTTCTTGATTACAAGGTTCACGGTTTAATTTCCATCAGAAAAGCACAAGACTTTGGCTACCTGACCTAACAAATTCATTGCATAAGCCATTTTCCAAACCCAAAAGCTTAATGACGAAGCCATATCTTATGAAACTTTGCGGTGGGAGTATTACTTGGCCGTCAAAGTTGGAAGAAGCATTGATGAGTTTGTAAAAGAATGCGAGTTCATGTGCTTAACAAAAGAACAGAGTAATTTCACCTCTCTTTCCAACCATACTGACAGAGCTTTAAATATGCAGGTTGTTGTACTCTATCTGAGTTTTGGTTCGTCTTCTTGAGATCTATCCAGTCCCCTGAAGTGCAACTCATGCATGCACTTCATGCCAACTCTTTTTATATAATTTAGGACTCTCTCGGTCGAGTATATCATCATTTAAGAGCTTCAGATTCCTTATTGGCTCCTACTTAAATAACCTATGACGATGGTTTCAGAGTAAGTTCAAAACTAGCTTTTACTTTTTACTGACATTGCATGTTGAATCACAGTCTCCTTGATTTAGATTAAGAGCAACTTATACAGTGATTGCAGGATAATGTAGACACGACTGCCTTGAATGCGATCATAATTACGACAAATCGCAATCACAATTCGAATCTTAACGACAAAATTACAGCCTCAACTTAAAATCATAGCAGACTACTTCTACAAGGCAAGTCTCACTAAACAAGAGCAGTTTTGTTGATTGGTTAACTAAACCTCTTTCGTGAGAAAGAGAGTTGTATTGGGGAAATAGGGCATCAAATCCACGCTAAAATGGAAGTATACATAATCATTTGCAAATTATAGATTTCAAATAAGTCACTTAACGAGCTAGTGACCAACTCAAACTAAATAACAGGTTCGATTTAATTGCTATTCACTAAAAACTCAACATGGACTTATCAAGGGCAAACATTCATTCATAAGAACAATCTCCAAGTGGAAGAAATGCAATTAAATCAGAACTAACTCAGACAATGAAAGGATTCAAGCACAAGTAGAGCATCTCTTAATGTTGAATATAGCAGTCAAGTGCAGAAACACAAGAGGGTCAAAACTAAAGGCATAAAATATGAGTATTGGATACACAAATAATTATAAAAATACCATAAAACAATTCAAAGACCTAAAGCTAATTACTCCCAAAAAAAACAAAAGGCAGCCCCTAACAAAATTGTCTCCAGATTGTGCTCAGAAGTAAGAAGTGACAGCAAAACTGATATAATAACTAAAACAGGAGACAGACCACAATGAATTTTTTATCCTCTTATCTCTTCAGCCAACACTCAGTATTGCTTTTGCAAACCTACAGTTTCAATTTTCTTCAGTACATCCATTTTCAGTAGCATTCCCATTCTCTGAAACATGGCCATTCTCAGAGTTCTCAGCACTGCACCAAGAAAAAGGTTTAGATTCACAAAACTTAGCTTCTTACCACAATGCACATCTATAATAACTCATAACAAACCAAAAAAAAAAAAGAAATTTGACATTTTCTTATTTTAGTCCTTATACTTTTAAAACTATCACTTACCCCCATAGTGTATTGTTTAACTATCATGTAACCCTTTCCATCATAGTTTGTTAGTTTTTCATCTATTTTTAACTGAAAACAACCCACAATTAAAAAATTTTAAGTTCTAACACGAGACATTTTAGAACTACAAATGGATGGAAAACTAGTGAAATATAATGAAAGGACTAATATGATAACTAAACAATATTATAATTTTCAAAATATAAGGATTTAAATGAAAAAAGTCAAATTTAAAAGGTCAAGTGTAATTAACCAAAAGAAAAATGCAAGCCTTTAGACTTCCTTGCTTCAAGCTGCACTCCAAACAGCTTAAAAAGATGCATCAAATCCACATCAAATATTCACTAAAAGATTTCTTATCAACATAACAAACCTCCAAGTAAACTAACTCAACAACACACATAAAACCTTTATACTACTAAACAAAACAAGAAATCTAATACCCTTTTTTGCAAGATTCTTATGCATTTTTCACACTAAAGACTAAAGCTTTCATGCCCTATTCATCACTACATATATAATTCCATTTAAAACCAATATCCCAATTCAACTATTTGAACTTGAGCATTACAATAATCAATGAATTAAGCAATCAAATGTGTTTGTTTTCTTCTATCAAACAAACCTCTGGGGACGAGAACTCGAATCAGAATCATCATTCTTCCTCCAACTCCTTTCAATACCTAGCCTATTCCCAGAGCTCCTCCATCCAAACGACCCAGAATCTTCTCTCTCACTTTTCTCATTATTAACTTTCAAACACTCCAATTTCTCATCAATTTCCTTCCAGTCCTTTCCTTTCTCAGCCAATACCTCCTCTCTAGGCCTAGCTTCCCCAAACGGATTCGACCCTTTTGGCTTCGAGACCGTCCCATTACCGTCACTCACAGGCAACGTACGTGGCTGCAACACAAGCTTTGGTCTCGCCGGCGCCGCCGTCACCGTTCTGTCACCCTCCTCCTTCCTCCTCCCCCAGCTCGCTGAGTCCGCCGCGCTAACACCGTTAAACCCATATTTGTCCTTCGACAGAGAATCAAAACTTCCTCTTTTCTCAAACCGACGTGTCTCCGTGGGTTTACTCGCGACCCAGTTGTCCGAATCATCGGCTTTCGAATGAGATTCAAAAAGGGAGCCTCTTTCCCTTCTTTCAAACCCATTGTTACTGTAACTATTCCCAACCGTATATTTCTTCGTCTTTGACCAATCATCAACCTCGTCAGCGCGTGACGGCATCGATTCTCTACTAGAATCCCTATTAAAACCCCTTGAATTATGATTACATGAAAACAGAGAGACTTGAGTGTATTCACCTTCTTCCCAGTTCAGACAGTCACTGTAAATAGAAGAACTA
>JAOQMM010000172.1:24914868-24929776 GCA_027563515.1 Erythroxylum platyclados | reverse complement strand
GCTGCCCATTAGAGAGATTGGATGGCTTGTGGACTTTCTTGGTAGATGGCGTGTGGCTTGCGGAATTTTCTGTTATTATTTTATAAACTCATCCTGAATCTTCAATCTCTTAACTAATTCCAAGAATTTAAGGTGTGCGTGGACCCATTCTCATGCTCAACTCTGTTATTAAAATCAATGTTTAAAACATCGGCTTATAATATGGTAAATTTAAAATTTAAAAGGTTTAATATGACTAAAAGTTGAATAAAATTAAAAAATTAAAAAAAATAATTGAAAGAGACTGTTCTCACACATCAAAGAATTTGAAGTTTAATTGAAAATATACTGTTAAATAAAAATTAATTAAATAATTTTGATTTATAAAAACTTATTAACTAATAAAAATTGTTTGATTAATTACAAATTGATTAATTTTTAACAATAAGAGTTATTAAAATAAATCGAACCGGAAAATTAAAAATTGAAACGAAAAGTTAATCGGTTGAGATTTTTAATTATTGATTAAAAGATATAATAAATTAAACAATGTTTACTTATTTAAGATTTTTTAATTTAATATTAAAATTTTAAAAATTTCAATTTAATACCTAATTTTTTAAAATTTATATAAATCAAGTCAAAATGTTATTTTAATTTATGTAACGTCTCTGGTACTTGTCAAGTATATATTCATTTATTAACCATATCATCAAAAATAATCTTTTAATTTGAGTTATACCAATTTTCAAAAGTTAGTTATTAAATTAAAAAATTTAGAAAATTTGACAATAATTTAAAAATTTTCAAAAAATTAAATACATATAAATATATTATAGATAAAAATGTTGCTTGAGTGTATTGAAAGACTCCGTAATAATATAGTTGAATAATGCTTCTCTTGCATTTACATGTCACACTGTGTTTTAGCATATCGTAGATATTGATGAACGTATAACAATGTTTGCATAATTTATGAAGAATTAAATATCAAAAAATTTTATATAACAACACGCAAATTCATAGTTACATAAATCCTGAACCTAGTAGGATGAGGTCGAAGTCACCAACTACCATGTTGAAAATGAGGTTGGTGTAGAAAATAAGCAGAGACTGAGAAAAGACTAGGAAAAAACAGTTCCACAGTCCATAAGTGTACTCTCAACTTTCTCTCTCTAGAAAAGGAAAACAAAGCACTGAAATATGTCTGCATTCTCCGACAATGCTCCTCAACCTCCGGACGAGGATGGAAACATGCTGGCTACGATGAAAGTTAAGAATCGCGAGGCAAATAAATCCTCCTTCCGGGATATTCTCATGTCCCAAACCGGAACGAATGCAACAATGGCAGAAGTATGCCCCATCATCGACGTGTGTGAGGAAGACGCTTTGAAAACAGTCAATACCGGCATTCCGTCAATACAATTTTCTGATCGTGTGTATTCAGCTGCTACGACGTCGTCTTGGGCTTGCTGTTGTTTGAGTTCATCTTCATGCTCCTCGGCGTCTAGAGCCCAGGCGCCGGGCTTGCCCCACGGAGAAGAAACTGTAGCTGCCGACATGATTGCTTTGTTTTTTGCTCTCTCTTTCGCTCTTGGCTGCTTAGATAAGCGTTGGTGTTTGAACTACGGTGGGTTTATATAGGGAGATGAGGATTTGGTCCGACGGTGGAGGATGATTGTGATTAGATTCTCTCAAGTAAATATACGGCCGTGATTTGGTGGGCAAGAATAGCGTTATTCTAAAGCCAATATATATAAATTAAGAAAATAATTAATATTAATTTAGTTTCTTAAGACTTTTCTGAAATAAGAAAATTGAAATAATATAAGCAAATCATAAATAAATACACAAGGTAGGAAATTTTAATTTGGAACTTGTTATTGTTAAAATTTACATTTAAAATATAAATATGTAAATAATTGATTTATTGATTAAAATTCTTATAATTAATTTGTAATTATTATCGAGATAATTTGTATTAATAATATATTAAAATATTTAGACTTAATAATATTAAAATATTTCAACTTTCTCAACATAGTATAATTATTAAATTAAATGTAACATTGAAAAAGAATGAAATTAAATAAAAAAATTAAACCCAACATAAAATTGAGTTGGTATAATTAGCATTGCAAAATTATATAGAAAAGGTTGACTTAACTAAAATTAGATATGAAAATTAGGCCAACCCGAGGCCCGACACTTATATGCAACAATATAATTTTGCATAATAATTAGCATTGCAAAATTATATAGAAAAGGTTGACTTAATTAAAATTAGAGATAAAAATTGGCCTCGACTTGAAACCCGACACTTATACACTTATAAGTAGAACAACATTATATCAAAAAAAACGTTGTTTTATATTTTTAATTAAAAATAATTCAGCCTGAGCCATTGGACTCAGCCTTAGTTGCCATCCCCAACTAAAATAGGCTTTATAAACATTGGAGAGCTTTTTCAGTATATAATTAAAAAAGACAAAAATATTATAAAATAAATTCCAGAAAAAAATTGCTTTCAAAATCTTGAGAATCTGATCGTACAGAGTCATGGAACCATAATTACAAATGGAAGAATAATAAAATTAAATAAGAAAAGAGCACTAAAAAACTGAATTTATTGAACGGTATTGCAAAATTTATAGATATGATGTCCAATGAATGATGAATTGTTCTTCAGCTGTCTTGGCAAAAAGCACACTTGAGGCCTCTTGAGAGTTAGGGAAATTGGTGAGGTTCTGAAAAATGGAGAGTTGACTCACTTGGATAAGGATTGCATCTTCAAGATCAGCACTCCTATACTCTCTTACGAGTCACACAACAAGTTTCATCTATTCAAGCTTTGGTTGTGATCACACTCAGACAGAAGAAATCATCAGCAAAAGAGTCATTCTTCATCTCCATTTTGGAGGTCAATTAAATGTTCTTCTTCAATACTCTTAAGGGAATCTCCATGAACATACCAAGTTACAGTTCCTGCAATGCATAATGATAGTTCTCATTCTCGATTTCAAATAAACACTTATTGGCTTAAGCTGTTTATCTTAATCTGCTTATGTCAAATTTCAGTATCATATCTCAATAGAAACAAGAAAAGGCAAGCGTGAAGTAGCTAAATAAACCACCACCCCTGGCGAATTTTCCCCCTACCGTGCTTGCTCAGTAAAACAAGTTTCGATAGTGATAAAGATTGCAGGGTGTTTATGTACCTAAAGGAGCCGGTTCCTGATCTCTTGTTGCATGAAGTATTATAGTTCCTGATAGAACAATGATGAATCCACAAATCTCAGAGGCTATGCTGCTGACATTTTGGCCAGACCAATCCTGTTAAAAAGGAAAAGTAAATGTTTCGAGTTTGTTGTATCAAATAAGTACACAATACGTAAATGGCAGGAAAAAAAATTAGTGGAAAGATTAACTGATTAACCTTAAACATGATCACGCTAGCAATGATAGTCAAAGTTGTAAACATAACGTAGTAAATTGGAGAAACAATTGCTGCATTGAATGTATCCAATGCCTGCATTAATGACATCATAAGCATCATCAGATAACGTAATCACAAAAAAGGAAAGGCATCTGAAGGAAAGATATCATCAATACATCTGAAAAAACACTGCTTTTTTATAATTTCAGATATATCAGTATGGCAATATTTTGATATGGTATACAGGATAATTCAGGATTTTACATTCTCAGAGATCCACCAAAATTGGAACTATGACTATAAATTCAAAGATGGATGTATCATTTCCTGCAGATTTCCTGCCCTTCGCAAATGATTGGATGTCTTAATTTGTGTGCATCCGTGAGGAAAAATACAGACAATCAAGCTAAGTCTCGGATAATAATGTATCAAAGATGGAAATCTCTTTCTCTTCTGTTAAAGTATGTCCCTGGGGAATGCATTATGGACAGTTAAATGCAAACCTTAAAATTGGCAGGGAACCCTTAACCATCCCCCCTATAGAGCATCAAAGACTAAGGCATGGGATTCTGTTTAAACTTAACTCATTCAAAAATGAAAAGCAACAAGCAACAAGAATACAGAACTATGGCTAGAACAAAACTCACTTTGTTCAAATAGTTTAACTGCGTAATGACACAAATTGCTGCAACAGTAAGAAAAAACCAAGTTTGCGGATAAGCAATCTGACTTATCCCTTCCAGTGTAAGCTTTATTGCAATTCCAATGGCCTTTATGCTTACAACCTGAAGAAAACAAGAACTAAGATCTTACAATTCGAAATGACAATGATAGTAATGAGCTCAGCGATATGAATAAGTTGCGACTTTGATAAACAATGTCAATACATGCAAATAAACTCAATGCAAGTATACCGTAAGTGAACCAATCAACGAGCATATTCCCAAGTAGATTAATATGTTTGTCTGCCCACATCGAGGTTCAAAGTGCAAAATCAAAGCTAAAACAATAGCAAGTGTAGCAACCACATACACCAAAAAAGCTGCAGCAAAGACAAGAAAATGAAAACAGAGGTAGTAACCATCAAAGCCAATGGACGTTGTCAAGTAAAGATGATGAGTACTGGAAACGTATATTAACCAGGTTGAGTGGCCAACGTCCAGATTTCTTGTACAGATTCCAGAGTACGCTCCTGAGGGGCATGAATCACAATCACCACTGACCCAACAATGCAGGTCACACATCCAACAATTCCCATTTTCCGAATCCGTTCCTTCAACATGAAGTGAGCCAAAATGGCACTACCCATATGTCAAGTAACAAAAATGGTCATATTTTGATGATTAAAACAAACAGAAAAGCAAAAAAAGCTTTTGAACACGTTTGAATTAATTCACCTGATAATAATACTAAGAGCACCAAGTGGGGTAACGAGAACCGCAGGAGCATAAACATAAGCCACAAAGTTTGCAACTTCCCCAACAATCACTACACATAGGATTCAATATCATCAATCTTTAACAAAAGTCCATAACTTGGGCAATCCTAAGAATGCCTAAAACTTACTTGTGACCATGCCAGCCCACCACAAGGGCTCTAGTAAGTAGGTATAGCCCCCAACTCCTATAAATTCCATCGTTTAAATCAAACCCCACATTCAAATAATAGAAACTAAAGAGTAATTACACCGAAAAGATACAAAATTTAGTGAAAGACCTGCTCGTGTACCAGCAGCAGCAGCTCGCTTGAGGCCTTTCTTCTTGAGAATGAAGCTGGATCCTATAAAGGCGCTGGAAGCCATTGCTAGTATCAACCCCTTTGCGTTGTCTGACAATCCCATGCCTATCTCTCTCCAAAACGCGGCGTTTTGAAGCGTTTGTTTTTGCTAGAGAGAGACAGAGAGATCACAGAAGGTGTCGACGACGACGGACATTAAGCAGATGTAGATTCCGACAAGGGATGGAGTAGGGTATCTGCTGTTTTGCGGATGGACGAGGGGAATTCTGCACCTGCTTCACAGACCATGTGATTGTGGGGTTGGGTCAAACTGGGAGTCGGACAAAATCATCGTCGTCTTGCTTCTTTCATGGTGTCGTTTTCTTAGTTGGAGTGGAGAGAGAGTTTGTCCTCAGAGACCTCAATGACTGGTCGGCCTGTTCATTGACAAAAGACATAATGTCTTGTTGTTTATACGGAATGAAATTACCAAAATGTCCTATTGGGAAATTACCTAATTTTTGGTTATAAATTGTAATAATTGCAAATGGATTATCATTTCTTAGGTATGTATTGGATAGGAATGATTTTTAAGTACGTTGAGACGACAAGTTTGGTCAAATTTTCGGAAATCTTAAGCAATCCATGCGTGGATCATAATGGGTCAGCTCTCGTGGTCTATTTTTAAGTACATTAACATGAAAATTTTGGCCAGTTTTTGAAATTTTTAAGCAATTCATATACGGATGATAATAGGCCAAATCCGGCTAGACTATTGATAGTACTTTGTGACAAAAAATTGGTCAAATTTTCATAAATTTTAAGCATACGGATGACAATAAGTCAAGTCAAACCCTAATTTACCTAAGTTGAGGCAACTTGGTCTAAAATCAAGCTAAGCCGAAAATATTATTTTTAAATAAATCATCCTTAAATCCATAATGTCATTTGATAGTAACTTGATTTTTCTTTTTTTTTTATGGGTGATACATATTAAATACATCACAATCAAACCGTTCTATTAATTAGTAAATTTTTTTTAAAAATACAATTTTTCAATGTAAATGATCACATTCATATTAGAAAAGAATAAAAAATGTCGACCAAAATTTTTAATATTTTTTATAAAGATATTTTATATCTTTTATCCCATCAAGAAATCTTTATATTACTCTCTTGATCTTTTTAGGATTTGAGATATTGCTTTTGAATATATATATGCTATATCCCATAAAATAAGAGGGCTACAAAGCAATTTCTAATTTGTCCATTTCCTAGTCCACAAAACCAAATGGTTCTTATCCAAATCGATTCTATGGCGCCACATCCCTAATAAAGCCCAAAAGATCAACAGTTTTTAACGTGTTGCTTTGTTTTACCTTTAAAAGTTCATATGAGAAAGAGACTCATTTTGTCCTATTCATGATTTGCCCACATCACATTCAAAATGGTAAAGATAAATATCAGAAATCACTCATAATAGATGCGTACTTACTCCATCCAGAACAGTACAATATCATACTCAAAGCAGCCTATCTTATCTTATTCATGGTGTAGACACAA
Organism: Erythroxylum platyclados; assembly: GCA_027563515.1. Taxonomy (NCBI): domain Eukaryota; kingdom Viridiplantae; phylum Streptophyta; class Magnoliopsida; order Malpighiales; family Erythroxylaceae; genus Erythroxylum; species Erythroxylum platyclados. The sequence continues at coordinate 24,923,082 of JAOQMM010000172.1, read as the reverse complement.
AAAAAGCGTCCACCTGAACCTAACTTAGTGGAATCGCCGATCGATCAACAAAGTTGACCGCAATCCTCTATAACCACAGGCTTCGAGGTCTTTCCAGACCCGGACCCGACCTTCTCAACAGTCTTAATCACGTCCATTCCCTCCACGACTTGACCAAACACCACGTGCTTGCCGTCCAGCCACTCGGTCTTCGCCACGCAGATGAAGAACTGAGATCCGTTCGTTCCGGGCCCAGCATTGGCCATGGAGAGGATGCCAGGACCGGTGTGTTTCTTGGTGAAGTTCTCGTCCGCGAACTTCGCTCCGTAGATCGACTCGCCGCCGGTGCCGTTTCCGGCGGTGAAGTCGCCGCCCTGGCACATGAAGCCTGGGATCACGCGGTGGAACGAGGAGCCTTTGTAGTGGAGAGGCTTGCCGCTCTTTCCGATGCCTTTCTCGCCGGTGCAGAGAGCTCGGAAGTTCTCGGCTGTGCGAGGGACGACGTCGGCGAACAGCTCCATGACCACCTTCCCGGCGGGCTGGCCTCCGATGGAGATGTCGAAGAACACCTTAGGGTTTGGCATATTTGAGAATGAAAAGTTAAACACTAATTCTGAAACTGAGAATTGGGATTTTTGAGAAGACGATTGGAGTCTAGGGTTGTTTATATAGGAAACATAGGCAGTGATTATATCTATGCGATGGTTAAGTTGTGCCGTTGGATTTGGACACGTGTGATGATCGTAACAGTGAAGGGTTAAACTGAGGTTAGGTTAGGTTAGGTTTTGACTTTGGGGTTAAGAATGGAATCAGAGGTTGGTATATGCTGCGTGGTATTTACTAGTGCGCAACTACGTCGTTTTATAAGAAAGATGATTCTAACGCTGATTTGATCTAATTAAAGTAAATTACTGTTGTTAAAGATCGGGGACACAGAAAGAATAACTTTTACTAAGACAGCTTGGAAGACTTTTTATCTCTCCGAGATTCCAAATATCATGAGGATGAATACCTTATGATAAGCATAAAAGTTCAAAATTTAATTTTAATTTTGAAACTAAATTAAATTACTTAAAGATTAAGGCTAGATCAATTTATTTATAAAAATTTTAACTGTCATTTGATCTTTAATTTTTTTAATTTAATTTATTTTAATAATTTTTTAAAAATTAAAAATTATATTAATTAATAAATCAATTTTTAAAAATTAATAAATTCTTATAAATCACAATAAATTAATCAAATTTTATTTAATAATATATTTTAATTAAACTTTAGATTCTTTCAAAGTTCTAACTAATTTAATACTTGATAATATTAATTAAACCTCTTATTTATTCAATTTAACTTTCAATTTAATTTTAAAAACATTAGGTTTAATAATGTATTGTCATTTTCTTTTCAAAAAAAATTGTCATTTTAATTTAATTAACTAAAATAACATTATTTTAGTTTTAATTCAAACTGGATTGAAACAGACTTTAAAACTACAATTTTAAGAGGTCAAGACGCAGCCCTATTTAAGATTACTCTGACACTGACAGATTGTCATCCTTATCCAAAATGCCCATGCTATTCAATCAAATCACAAGGCGACAAAAGTCAAATCTTTCTTTGGTATATTTAAGGTGGGAGTGGGAAGAAAAAGCAAGCCTAAAGCATGGAGGGTCCACTGGAGCGGAAAGGAGAAAATATCAGAAGCGATTACACAGACCAACAAGCCGTCTCCTTCACATAAACAAAAATGAAGGACGGCAAATTATGCTCTTGACTACCGACAAAAAAGGGCATCAGGTCACATTAATAATTTACAAACACATGTTCTTCGTTTCTAAATGTTACCGCCTCAAATTATGCTAAAAACCTTCGGATTGTAACAATCCAGGATAAACAAATGACATTATCTGTTTCAAGGATTGGAGTGATGCGTTGAGGAATTTCTGCCTCTCCATTGCTACAAAAGCCAAGAAAACAGAGTTTGGTTAAGAACTTAAGATAAGCTACAATGGTTGATATTTGTTTAAAAAAGGATGAGATGGCTCTACCTTTGAGTGCCAATTTGACTTCCTTGGAAAAATCCTCGACACGACCCAACACAGGTCTTATTCCACATATCTGTAATACGCAAAGCTCCAGATACAAAGACATCTCTAAGATTTGGACTAGTAAGAGACAGACAGACTGGATTTCAGGATAGTCTTCGATCGATTTGTTTCCGTCACACAGATCGCTGATAATAGCGATTGCTTGATCCTGTATTTCGTTAAGAGAATCCATCAAGTTATGTTAACTTCACTTTAATGTCCCACACTAGACAGACCAGATATTTTCTTGGGAGAAAGTAACAAAATCGACAAGACACATATGTCATCCCATTATTTGAAAGGAATGATACGAGGGTTTACTTACCTGCAAACCGTGTAATATCTCAGGCATCGGAAGCTCAGGAATGCGAGCAAGATCAACAAATCCCACTTCCTCTGACCTTGTAGCAGCACCCTTTGCTTCTAAACAAAGAAATTTTAAGAGAAGAAATGAAATCCTGTACATCTGCAGGCCAACCATGTCAGAGAAGTATGTTGGAGAGGCGGAATTGTTAATTCCATCTGATTGGCCCCTGATTATGATAGCAGTACTAGAAACTGAAGCATTAGAAGCCTTGGTCTTCGACACACAACAGAGTGGAGAAAGAGCAAACCACCCACTCCTGCAGTTCAGGAACGATGGTTTCTTACATAAATCAAAATCCTCTTTCAGGACAGGAGAACATATGAGAGGGGCAGTTCGCCTAGGTGATTCTCCAATGCGGTGAGTCCCGCGACTTATGAAGGCCAACAGATGGATGCTTTTCTCTCTCAACTGTGGATCCATCTCTCTCACGGCTTTAATCCACGAATTCCATTGTTTTGCTAGTCTGCATGTTAACAAAAGTGTATGCTCCGTTTCCCTGAGAGAGGTCAGAGAAGTGCATGTTCTTTGCGTCCGTGGTCTTTTCTTGTCTTGATCATCAGATGGAAAGTCAGGTGCATTCAAATAAAAAGAGATCATATGAGCTTTCTCAGAAAATAAGTAAGGAATCATATTATCAACAATCTCATTACAAGAGGAACTATTTTCCAGAGAATGAACCATGGCTGTGACCACAGCCAAACCAAGGCCCCAAATGTGCTGAGGTATCTCAGTATCAGATGAGTTCTGGAGGCCATTATTTGCAGTGCACCCGGTAGAATGCGCGGAATCTATCAAGTCGGCAAATAGAACTCTAAGAGACAGTAAGAAACCACCATTAAGGAGCATCTCTGCGCCTCCCCTCACCCTTGCCAAAGTCAAAAGGAACTTTAATGTGATTGGAATGGATGAAAGATACTTTTTGTCTTGAAGCTTCACGATAATATGCTGTAACGAGAGATGTCTGTGTATGACGGGGAACCAAGTGCTAGGTGTCAACAAGCTTCTTAGGACCAAGTCAATGATAGTCAAAGAAAGGGTAAAATGTTCAGCGTTAGCAATGCAGTCGCACATAATAGGCAATAGCCCCAAACAAATATTTGAAACCTCAGCGGTCTCTTTTAACTCCTTATCTGAAGCTTCACATAACTCCATTGCCAAGAGAAGCAGCAAAAGTAAAAGCTGCATCACTTTTCTCCCAGAAACAGATGACAGGAAGTTACTAAGCACTTTAAGGCCAGAACCTGCCGTTTTTAAGACGAGTACACGCGTAGATAAAGTCAAACTCTTATGCGTGGATCTCATGAAATGGAGAAGTAATTCGACATTTGCTGAAAGGTGATCAAGAATCTCTTCCGAGGCATCCAAAAAGGGAGCTAATGACTCTATTTGGGCATGGATATTCTCGCATATGTGATCAATACATGAAAGGCAGACTTGATTTGGGATCTTCCCCACAGTTGTGGCACGTGTCCCTGGTGACTGTACCATAAGAGCAGAGACATGCATGAGGGGAAAATCAAAGAAATCGAACAATATGAAACAGATGAATTGGCATTATGACTGCTGCACAGACTGAAACAACCCATAATCATGTCCCTCCCAATAAATATATGGGTGAATGAAAATGACAAAAGAAACAACTATCCATATTTAAGCCTGAAAGCTCTTAAACACTCAAATCAGATGTCTATTTCATGCATGAGGATTGGTTTCAAATGCTTGTAGATTTCAATTATGTGAGCTTATATCCGAACTTTCTACTCTGTATTTGATCCAAGCCAAAGAGATCGCAGCTGTATAGCTTGATATGGAACAGGAATTCTCTAAAATGACCTGCTGGAAGATAACATGCTAAGAACTTTGACAAAGGGTGTTTAAAACATCTAACAGGAAAGAAGTAAATACACTCGTCCAAAACAAGAATATCCGGATACCAGCGCCAAGGGTCAAACTAAAATCTTCAAAGAAAGTGATCGAAAAAATAAGATTCACTGTCATAGATATATAACAATTTCTGTATCTAGAATTGAGTTATCAAACTTACATGTGGTACCTCAGAATCATAAAGTTAGCAATTAATGCACAGGACTAAAATTAAGTTAGAAAACATTAACTAGTCAGAACTTCATTATTTTCCCATGTAACAAATGTAATTAAAAAAATCCGTATAAGATAGCAAAATTAATTACTATTAAATAAACAAATTTCAATGAAGACACTTACATTATCATTGTAGACTGTCAAGAGTATTATTAAGGCTCTGAGGGCAGAAAGCTTTGAGCTTGTAAGCAAAACAACTGAATTCACTTTCAGCAAGTAATCCAACATAGTTTCTGCAACTTCTTTAGATGCTTTCCACTCTGTATAATCCCACATATCTAAACCCAAATCCAACTGTATCCGTGTGATGTCATACAAGTACATATCTTCGGCATTTGCAACACATTCATCACTTGGCTTATGTTGATAAATCTGAAAACAATTTGATTTGTTCACATATTGAGAGAGTTCTTTAAATGGTCCGTCAGAAATTTTACGGCCTTCAAGCTCTCCTTGCAATTGATAGTACAGATCATTTAGAATTAGACTTCTTAGTTCCTTGCCTTCACTGCATGAACATGACATAAAGATTAAATGGGGAAAAGCTCGATGCTAAGGGATAAATTTGGTATTAAAAAAAAATGAAACATTATATGCAGAAGTACCATGCCTCAGTAGGTCAAACACAATCAAACATGTACAAGACTAATTTTGAAAACTATGTTCCATAACCAGAAAACTTTTCCAAGAGTCAAGGCAGTATGTGTCTATATATTAACCACCTTGAGAGCAAGAGATGGACAGAGGAGCTTGAAAGGGGAGATGACAGAAGAGGTCACTGGATAACACTCAATTAAACATATCTCACACAATCAGAAACAAAAACGCATGCTTGCAGGCTGGAAAAACCATCATATATGGACTAGTTAGCTACTTTCACTAGCCAAAATTAATAATGTCGTAAGTGGTAAACAGTTCAAACAGAAACCTATAAATGTGAATATTACCTGTAACCCCGTTGTGAGTATTGCTGTACTAATTCTGAAAACGCAGGCTGAGAGCTCAACTGTAATCCAGAAATTTTACTTATAAATCTGTATTAAATTAGATATAGCTCAAGAAAGAACTGAAGTTAGCAGTCAAGAGTGCATATAAGTCCAGTTTCAAGAACACCAATAATAGGTATTCTTTAATTATGGGCTTACATAAAAAAAGAATAAAGTTGACATATAAAGACAAAAGCATACATTTTTATAAGTGACCTCAATCTTCTCAATTATCGATATAGATAAACTCCCAGCATTACCAGCTGCCAGTTTCTCCATCAGATGGACAACAAGCAAACTAGTAGCAACCTGCCAGCCGCATAAGTACACACTAATCAGTGAGTACATTATTAGAAGAGAACAAAACAGACTGATTTAGGTATGAGAATACATACGAGAGAATGAAGGAGAATAGCAATAGCAAATAAGTCAAGATTCTTGCAAAATAACATTAATGAAGCAAGAAAATATGATATAGTTGGCAGTCACCTTTGCATGATGACATATTTCATTACTGTATTCACAAAATGTATACGACTTGATCAGATTTCCGAAAATGGATCTCTCACACCAAGTTGACAAGATTAATTTACAATCATTAGCATAGTTGGACTTTTCTGCGCCTCCAACAATTTCAGTCCCTGCCTTCAGTGCTGAGGATTCTTTTGAAAGTAAGTCAGCATACAACTTCTTATTCAGGAACATTTCACATCCCATTATTTCCATTATTGCAGATTGGCATTGGTATCGGTAAGCAATATTTTGAGCCTCCACGCCAGTAATATCATCAAAGGGGGAGATTTTGCAACTATCAACTAGTGAAATACAGTTGGAAAAATGTTTCCACAACTCCCCAGAGCTCTTTAGAGATCCCAAAATGCTTATGTAATGAACAGCCCCTTGCCATAACGTCTTCAGGAAATTAAGAATCAAGAGCAGCATGCGAGGATTGCTGGAGCAAAAGGATATTAAGCAAGAGTGAGCAACATAAGGGGATTTAAAATCAGAATCTGACTATACACTGCCATAGTAAGTCAATCAAGAGGCAAGTAAGAAGCACAGGATCATACTTTAAAGTCGAATTATAAATATTGCAATGCCACATTAAACCATATATTTTGAAGCTTCAAAAAGAAGAAAACAGTAAAAAACAAGGCCAAAGACCTATTACATAACACACAAACTTCAGTATCTTAGCCTTATAAGAAGTGAATCATGGAATTTATTGATCACATTAAACTCCGTATCCTGTTTGGTCTACTAGTTATTGCCTGAGGTTCCTCCACGCAAGGATTTCAGAAACTCCGTCTATTAATAAGATTTTGCATAAATTGTTAAAACAGACTTCCTAACAGATGATTTTAAATCTTTTAACTTATCGCTAAATCACCATTCAGCATTTCCTACTCCTCTTCATTCCCATTATTGATTCAACCATCCAAAAGTTTACATTTAATCAGAGAATACTTTCTGGACAGACCTTTTAATTAAATGTGGTGATCTTTCAACATATGGCATAAGTGCACCCAGAAGACTTGACTTCTTGCATTCCAGAGTACCATTTGGAGCTTCATTTGACTGTATTCCTGCATCCTCCTCTAACGAGAATATAGCAACAAGAAAAGCAGGCTGCAAAGAGAAACTAGAATCAGCAAGCACACATGCGGAAAAGCTAGACTCAGAAGATAAAAGAGATGCCTAAAAAGTGATAAATGATCCATAAACTTTGCAAACAGAAGAGTTAAGTGGTAATTAGCAACAACTCTAATAGGGGCCGAGTTGCTACAGAAGACATAAAGATTCTCAGCTTAGGATCAGATTCTGTGCCAATTACAGTGTTCAACTTGTATCTTAAGGTATTTCCTCCATCAAGTTTCAAAAAAATCAAGAAGCATATGATCATATTTCAACATGTCTATAGTCATTCAGAAGCCGGATTATTTGTCAAATCCATCAAGAGTCAAAATACATTCAACAATTGCAGATACACCTTTAGAATATAGAATTGGACTAGGGAGATCAACATCACCATTAGGGAGATAGAGAAAAGTCATCAACTAAACCTAGTAGAAGGCCTAGATTAAAGGGGAATGGGGGAAAAAAATCTGCCAAGAGATGTCAAGCTTCGACTCCAACATCATAAAACAAACCTGATAACGTGCGGCAGAAATAAGCAGATTCATTGTTGCAACAAATAGGTCTTCTTTCCATTCCAGCTGCTCTAATAGTGCACATTTCAACGATTGCCTCAACTCTGTAGTCTAAAAGCAAGCATTTAATCAAGATTTACATATAATATTATGCCAAAAGAGTAGAGAACTACAGTAAAACTACAAAATTAGCACAGAGAACCTGTTTGTCGTCCAGACCCAAGCACAGTTTGTCAGACAAATATGGTTGCAAGTAATCTGTTGTAATCAGCAACATTGATAATACCTTAACAGCAGCAATCTGTATTTCCTGCATACAAACTCAAGGACTCGCAATAAAATTACTGAGCCAACAATTTACAAAATATGAAACGTAAATAAGACTTATAATCCAACTTGTAAGATTATGGGCCTACAGAGGTCAAACATGATGTAATCAACTAAATGTAGGAGACATAATCCATATTACTGAACAGACATACATTTGAGAATATGATAAATTTACTGAGCACATTATGCAAACATACCAGGACAACTAAAATCAAGCC
>JAOQMM010000172.1:24883355-24898453 GCA_027563515.1 Erythroxylum platyclados | reverse complement strand
GATATGATACCAAAAATAGCTAAAGGCTTGTCATAATCATTCTGCTCGCAGTCTATTAGGAGCATTTTTGCAAGTTTTCCAGACAGCAACCATGATCCACTGGAAAAAATGAAGTTTTGGTGGATTACAGGACACAAACAAAACTAACTAATAAAGAACCCGGCAATTTATAGAAAACATCTGCATACAAAACAAGATACTGATACTCCAGAACAGACAAGGACAAAAACTTGCCTAGTCCCACCTGTCAGGCCCAAAAAGAAAAAAAAAGGGAAAGGAACAGACCCAAAAGAAGGGAAGGGAAAGGAAGCAACATATCTAATTTTTGGAACACGCACAAGTTTATAAAAAACCTACAAAGCAATAGTTTGTAGCTACAAGATGCAATCCAACTCATGCAGTTTGCCAATATCAAAATGATGACAAAAAAGGAAAGAAAGAGGAAAAAAAACAAAAGCTCATTAAAGTTCATACTTTTAATTTACCTTAATGAACCGCCATAGTCAATACCAGAGGTCCTTTCCTTCGAAGACATCTCAAATATGTTGACTTTCAAAGCCACAGCAGCAATGCGAGATGGAGCACTACCAAAAAGTCAAAAGTATGGTAAATAAATATCTAAATTTCAGTGGAGTGAGTTGACAGCATAATTAATTTTCATGGAATACCAAGATGTAAAGAATGTGAATGCCTAAAACACCAACCATGGCAACGTAGAATGACCAGCTATGCAAATGATTTGAAGAAGAGGAGATAACCTAAAAACGGCAGTGGGCATAGATAAACTTACCATTTCAACATCTTGGCTAAAATGCTGACACCCATAGACATCACTGCAGTGCTAGAGGAATTAGGAGACAAGTTCTTTATTACAGAGCAAATGATCTCAACCACCCTGAATTAAAGAAAAAGGAGAATGAGTACTAAAAGGTGATCAACATGAGACAGACTAGAGATGATTAACAAAATCATGGTATAAAATCAGAAAACTGAAATTTGCAATATTAATGCCAGTATCTACCACAAACTTTTTTCAATCCGCCCATTGATTCCAGCAGTTTGGAAATAAAATGAGTTGCCAACGCCCATCAAAGAGAAAGCTACAGCCTGCACATGAAAACATCCAAAAAGAAGATAATCAAGCAAGACATAAAGAATGGGACTCCAACTGTAGTTCTCCAACAAGATACTATTATTGTTCTCAGCAGTTCCATTAAACAACTTTATCATCTAATTAGTGTACCTTGTTAAAGGATACCATTCGACATAGGAGATCAAGAGTGAGAAGAGCTTCCTCATTACTATCCAAATACAACACTTGGGCCAACCGCAGAAGCAAGACACACAACCCAGATTGTGAATACTACGGACAAGATACATTTTGTCAGGGATGAGATAGAAAATATGCATTGCAATGCACTGCCAAATAGACATCAAACATTTTTCCAGAACACTACTAAATCAATTTGATTTACACCCTTCTGTTAAATCTTTTGAGATTGTACACCAACATAAATTGTAGACTATAGTAAAAAGCTAAGGATAAAATGGACATGATCGAAAGGAAAGAAGAACATAAGAAAGCACAACAATCAAGTCATGCAACCATCCATAAATGAAATCAGTAAAAGTAAGGAAAACAAGATTAAATGTAAAGGTATTAATTATCAAAAGCTAAATAAGACATCCATCCTTCAAGGTTAAATGCAAAATGGCCATGTGTTGATGACGTGTCGGAAAAGGCTATCTCCAGAGTTTTATCTGCCCTGGAGAGGTTCCCGAGTCCATTACTCATGTACAGTCAACTAAAAAATTATTTTAACAAAATCATATTAAGAGAATAAATCATCAGCACTAGACAAATGCAACACAATTCAGCACCAATATGCTCCCCTTTTTTTAACAATGAAGAGATTTGAACCCAAGTTATGAATGTTGAAGGTTAAATAAAAATTTGGTTGGAAGGAAATGCATCAATACAAGTGCCACATAAATTTGTCACATAATGCCAATTTACAATTTAAAGAGATATTGACTAACGTATGTTGGCCGAAAATTTGGAAAATTTTTCACTAAACCAATTAAGAGATGAATTCTTTACCATTCTCTTCCCTCCAAGAATAGCCAAAGATATAAATGAAACATCTTGGCAAGAAAGAGACCAGATAGAAATAAGGAGCAAAATTAGCAAGCATCTAGTTAGTATTAAGAAAATTGGTGGTGGTTTTTACCTCCCAACGTACAAGAGCAGTATTTCCACTGACAACTTTCAGAATATGTCCACGAGTTTTCCTTGGAATAATCAAACTTTCAACCCCAGGAACACAAAGAGGCTGGCTAGTTTCCACAATCTCTGGGTCAGTATCTACAAAGGTCTCACTAGTTACTTCAAACAAGGATGAGACACCAACAGATGTATGAAGAAAATTATACCTGTTGAGAAAATGAAGACTCAAATTATGAGTAAAAAATAAGCGAATCAGCTACTTTTCATTTAAATTGTTAAGTATGAGACTTAAACAGCTCATCATGTGTGATTTCTGGAATAATTAAGGCCAACCCCTTCCTTAAACAAAATTCAGAGATAGAGGGTAAATGAAAACACAGAATCTGTTTGCAAGAGTATCAATGACCAATGACTTTTATGTTTCACAGATAAGGAAACTGCATCTGCCACTGCATATCCGTACTACGATATAGGCTATCAACTTATCTCTTCAAACTACTGGATTTACAACAGGTACTTGATTGTGAACATAAACATAACGATCATTCATTTTCATCAAGAGAAAAATCCATTCAACAGTTAAACACTCTCAAACTTGTTATCCAGACGTTTGAATCAAATACAGTAATGACAATTCCACATTTAGTCCATGAATCTATAAATCCTTTTGTTACGTGCCCGTACTTGGGATCGAGTCCAAGGACGATTCTCAAGAAAGTTAATCTCTTTCCCCTTATTTACATTGGTTCACTTCCTTGCAAAACCTATTTTTGGTGGTGAAAAACTAGCAGCACTTGTCAAAGACAAGGTCTGCCGAGATTGGGCTAAATTACTCTACTCCTAATCAGCTAATTTTTATGATAACTTCTTGCTTGCTTTATTGCATAACATAATAGCCTTATATAGGCAAAGAAACATACAAGTTCGACTTAAACTAGGACTCCTAGAAAGACTTCTATTCAAGCTGTTTTTATTAACATAACTATAACAAAAACTAGTGCAGAAATAATAGACTCCTACTGAAAATAAAATAATCCTCTAATAGACAACTAATAAAACACTCACACTCCTCTAATAGACTCCTAATAAAACACTCATCCATATCACCTTTTGTATTCACTAAGCCAGAACAAAGCATGTAATGGTTATATGAACAAACACACACACACACACAAACACAACTTATGACCATTTCAAAAAACACAGAGCAAGTGCAATGTTTAAGCCTCAGCAACACATTTCACAGGACAGCAACACATTTCACAGGACAGGAGCCCTTCTAGGACTGATGCCTTGCGTACAATACCATTTCTTCTCCTAATTTGATCTAAGAGGAACATTAATAATTACATAAATACAAGAGTAAAGACTACGGACATATAGGAAATCACCAAGTGGAATGTCTCAAAATATTACTTACACACATTCAGCAGGCCAGCTTCCTTCACAAAGGGATGATAGAAGGCGAACAAGTTCCAAAGTCCTAAATGGAAATTCACCCTCTAAGTTACAAAGTAGGCACCGAATTGGACCATCGATAAAACTTCGTTTGTCCCAAAACTGAATACAAAGTGACTCCTGCAAAGTCAATAAGGAACTCTTAGCAATTACTAAATCATAGACAAAAAGAAAAACTCTAGTTGAAAGATCAATTATGACATGCACACCTCTCCCCGATAAATTTTGCAAAGAATATCAAGTATCTGGTTAAAGGTATTGTCCTCTAACTGCACAACAAGAACAGTAATAAGCATAATGAAAACATCTTGCTCATGCTTTCAGAAATATTTAAAATGTAACACACTGCAGTACCTGAATATTGATCTCATATGATGCAATGAATGCAGAAACAAAAGTTCTCAAGACACTACGATAACCAGTAACAGGACCCTGTAAAGGAAAAAAGTATTAAGATGTAGCAATAAGATGAATATATCCACTTTTGTTTTCAAAATATCAGAAACTGTGGTTTAGTTTACCAGAAGCACAAGTTAGACAAAGAGAATTGAACGAATTAAAAACATGTTGCTATTACAATCAAAAATCAATAAATTACTCACGTCAGATTCCTTCAACATGTCACTTTCAAGAATCTGAACAAAGCTATTCAGTGATGCAGCTTCAAATGCTTGATGAACATAAGCAACATGATCAATGTCCTAAAAATCAAAATCAAACAAAAAATAATGAAGGTTGCAAACTATCGTTAAGTGTCGGAAGAAGATAGAACCAATTTGTAAAACCCCTACCATTAACATATTGTTTTCTTCTTTTCCTCGAAGTGAAGAAATTAGACAGAGGCATACTGCCCATGTAAGAATTAGGGGGCCTGCTTCTCTCATTTCAAGGGTATCAAAGCTTGATATCAAAGCATCCATCTGCTGGATATCAGTCAAAGACAAAACAGAAGCACCTTGCCTGAGTACAAAGAAAATAAATCAAGGAACATAGTACATTAGAACATCAATACATACATCACCACCAAACGATGGGAAATTTATTTCCAAAACTTGCATTGTGAGTTATTTTCAATCATGATAGAACCAAGACTGCAAATTATCAGACAAGTGATGTAAGCTCTTGTAGAAAAAATGAAACCCAAAGTTTTTGGAAAATCATTTGGATACTTAAGCAGCCTGAAAGACACTTATGTGGTTATATTTGTCAATAACAGATTATTCTGCTACAATTTTTCTAAAATTCTAAAATAGCCAGAGAGCCTAACATGACATCTGAGTTGCACTCAAAAATTAAATGAAATGAAACAGGCAGAAAGGAAGAAACCTGAAAGGAATGTCATCATGGACCAATTTGAGAAGATTCTCCAAGTCCAAGGCTTGCATGAGGATGAGTAGAAGATGGATTTTCGCATGAGAAATATACTTTAATGCATCAGCTGATATTGCCAACTTTCCAAAGTTATAAGACCCTGATAAGATTCCCTGTGGGATGATGTTAACAAGTCGAGTTAGAAGAAGAAAAGAGGGGAAAAAATCTTTTCACTAAAAATATTGTATACCTTATAGAATGAGCACAACTTTTTCCATGTTTCACAATTACAAGAACAAAGAGACTCGTAATAAACCAGGAAAAGAATTTCCAAAACCAAATTGTCTTCAATGAGCACCTCCTCAGCCCACAATGTGAAAAGATCAACATCCTGTATAGAAAATAGCATATTAACAAACGAAGAAAATAAAGGAAAAGGCAACATACAAAGGAATTTCAAGATCATGGAACTATCAGTCATTAACTTAATTCTGAAATATAAATAATACTTGAATACCTCATACTTAAAAGTTTCCACCTCCCATATTTATAAAAATATAAATTAATTTGGAAGCTATGAGTTTACGAAAGATCTACCATCTCCTCAGGATTGCTGCAGGATAAAAGGTCCTGCATGACAGAGATTAATTTGCATTCCAGTCCATCTGAAATAAACTTTACCACCTCCTCTCTAACAATGTTCTCTTCTTCTTTGGAATTCATTCCAATGTATACTACACCAAGAATTAACAATACAAATATTAGAGCAAGATGAAATAAAATCAGCTTATCACCATGAGGTAATGCTACTAATCCGATAAAAAAAATTACCTCCAGGATATGGAGTACACTTCTAACATTTAATTAAACAAAAACAAGATGAATAAAGAAGGTTTACTTGAGAAATCGAAAGTGACTTACTAGCATGAATGAGAACCCATCGGGTACACTTGAGCAAACATTGCCTTTCAATGTAATAATTGAGTAATATCTAAAGAAAATACAAAAAAGTTAAGAGACGCAGAAGCAAAATGCAACCATAATACGGACTCTACTTCATGCGATTTCATTGCTGAATATTCAGTACAAGAACATAACGCCACAAACAAAAAAAGATGCATGTTTAAGCATAATTTCACAGAAACCACATTTATGAGCAACAAAAGTAACAAATGTGTACTAACCACATGAAGATATTCTTCTGCTATAGAATCAAGACCCAAACCATTAAGCTTCATCGACCTCTCTACAAGAATATACGACTGCACCTCATCTAAGCACTGAACAAAGCACTAGGTCAAAATCAACAATCCGAAAGAACTCCAATTATATGAAAAATAAACATTTTAAAATTCCAAAAAAAAAACTCATACCAAATACGAACTGACGTGCAACGCCTTATCTCTCAGCTCAGGCTTCACTTTCAACTCGTGAGCGCCAATTTGAAGTTTCGGTGAGTTCAGCGCCTCTTTGGAGCTAACATTTGGCGGCTTGAAGCTAGACAAAGTGTCTAGAAACCACGCGTGGTTGTCCTTCAACTTCTTCGCCTACAAAACCGAAAACGACATGCACTAACTTACAAAAACGACGGAAAACAAAGAGAGAGAGAAGCAGAGAGAAAGAGAGAGAGACTAACCAAGTTTGGAGGGAGAGAGGAGGAGGAAAGAGAGGCGTCTTCGAGGTCAGTGAGAAGTGCAGTGAAGGAGTCCCACCAGAGAGATGGATCAACAGTCTTAGCACTCGACGACATTGAAGAAGAAGAAGAAGAAGAAGAAGAAGAGAGCTTCTTGTGCTCTCTCGAAATCGAAATTTGAAGGATATTTGGCTCTCTATTGAATTTTTCGTTGAAGCATTGTTCATAGGACCTAAACTTGCAGGGTTAAAGAAAAAAGTGAGAGCAGTAAGATTCTCACCCAAACGACGAGCCGTATCAGTTAAACGGCATGTCACTAAGATAAGAAGACCCAAGAATGTACAGTTATAATGGCCCAGAAAGTTTCTTACATAGCCTGACAAGCTGACTTTGGATATAATATTATGTTGTGAATTCCTTAGGGAAACTAAACTTATCAATTTTTAATTTGTTTATGATTATTTAAATAACTATTTTTTTGCTTTTGTGAATATTAATCAAATCAATAAGGTTTATCTTGATTAATGTAATATCCTTAGCATATTTTGTAAAAATAATAATATACACATAATAGAGATAGAAAAAAAGAATGAAGTTAAAAAATAAGTTTGTTTAATTATTTAATATGATTATAACTTAATTAGCGAGAGTTAATATTATCGTTTATTTTAAAATATATCTATAGAAACTGTCAAATATAATGTTATTTGGTATTAAAAAATGAATATTGAGATATTTTTATAAAACCATAAAAATCGTGATATTTGATATCTTCATTGAGAGTACAAGTGATTCATATTAGTTATAATAAATATGAGTTTAAATTCTAATAATTAATTTTTGATTAATTTTTTTTGATTAAAAGAGGGGAGGGGGATAAGCACCTCATTAATTGATAATTACATCACGTGGCCAAGTCACTCCAATCATATCCTGAAATAAAACATTGGGCAGACTATAGGGTATCTCGTCGAGCAGATAATAGCTAAGCGACAAGTCCAGTGCTATGGTAGCCAGCATATCTGCCGGTTCGTTACCCTCACAGTATGTGTGCATGATGCGAACAACCCACTGGCATTGGAGTAGACACCTGATTTGCTTAACCAAAGGTTCAAGGGTCACATCTGTAGGTTGTTGCAGCAGAAGGGAGTCCACTACCGTCTTATTATCTAATTCTAAGATTATCTGTCTGAAACCCAAATTCCAAGCGGTGTACAACCCATAGCAAGCGCCTCAGAGTTCTGCAATAAAGGATGAACATTGGCCAATATTAACAGTGAAACCAGCTAGCCAACGCTCCATATAGTCCTGTATTAAACCACCTGCTGCTGCTAGCTGGGTCTATTCCTTGCACGCACCATCAGTGTTGATGTTCATCCAGCCTGGAGGGGGTGGATCCCAACGTATGAGTGTTTAGTTAATTTTTAATCGCTTTGCTTGTTAAGTAATTTATTTGGTACGTGTTGAATTAGCTTGTTAAGTAGATTATTTAGTATGTGTGAAGTAGCACTTGCCAAGTGATTATTTGTTATATGTAGTTTAGGGTTATTATACATGTATTCGAGTTTAACACTTAAAAAGTAACAATTGTAAAATTTTCATGATAAAAAGTAAAATCAATTAATCAATCAAATCCTTCCTCAATCAATTGATAACGTTCAAAAGTATTTTATCACAAACCAAAATTAAGGCATGTTCAAATGTTTTAAGGCAAGTTGATAACTTCCAAAATTATTTTAGAACAAACCAAAAATTAAGGAATATTCAAATGTTTTAAGGCAAGTATCTTTCTTAAAAAAAATGATCCCATTGATGTTGTAAGGTAAAGATGAAAAAAGGTTGGTCTGAATTGAATTCTATAAGGTCTAATTTAATCTATTTTTTATTTTGTTTGAATTTTAATTAGACTCAAAATAATTAGTTAGAACTTAAATTTAATCGATCTTTTTAAATGAAAATTTCATTAACTCTAAGAGAGTTACAATAATGTAAAATGGAATGTCATTTACAATGACAAGGTCTAGATAGAAAGAGATAAGTATAACTCAGTCAAAACATAAGTAATCAATACATTTCCATATGAAGACTTACAACAATATCAATCTAAAACCAATCTTCATCTTCTTCTCAATGCTACATACATTTTCTCTAAAGCATGAGTTTGTAAAGTCTCCCTAATCTAGGAACAAACAAAATGAGCTAGCTCATATTTATCCACTTTAGTTCCATTAAACAACCACATGTTCCTTTCTCTCCAGATAGAGTAAACTGAGCAATTTATAGCCAAACTTAGATCAGCATGATCTCCACCCTTATCTCTCAAAAGTTTATCGGCTCAAACAAGTATGTTGAGTCACTCCTGGTGAGGACATTGTAATCTCATTACTTGTAGCACCCTACTCTAAATGACCTTGGTATAATCACATTTAAAGAATAGGTGATTAATAGACTCACTTTGTAAATTATATAGCATACATATCTGATTTATGGCTCCAATCAATCTATCTTTAGTTTTCAACCTGAGCCTTGCCGTAAGCTAAGTTACAAAAGAGGCCTTAAGCACTCAAGATCCTTCCCATATAATATAGTACCAATCAACTATAGGATGATGCTGAGTAATGGCTTTAAGGTAACTTTGATTAGTGAAATCTCTACCCTTGTTAGGCATCCAATGGAAACTATCATCTCTAAAAGTGTTGGGGTAATAATCAGGCAGATATAATATAACTCTTTCACCACCTCTAAAATTAGTAAGCCAATTATTCTGCTGAATAATCACTTTCACCTGAGACTGAGTAGGAATTCTATTGATGAAAGGAGAAACTTCCTCTCTTAGAATCAGAGGGTTATGTAAAGATCAATTATCAAACCAAAACCAATAGAAAAGACCATTCTCTATATGAGCTTTAGTGAGAGGATACAAGATCTACCTCTTTCTAAGCATATGAATGAAGCACTAGGAGTACTCTTTCCTCTCATCTAATTGCCAGAAGTTGGAATGCTTGAGGTATACTTCATTGATCCACTTGGACCAAAGGAATTCCTTGTTTGTGAATAATCTCCAAATTCTCTTAGTAACTAACAAGATTTGGCTCCACTGCAAATAAGTGAGCCTTAGACTCCCTTCCTTGTTGCTCCAGCAAAGATGTTCTCATTTAATTTTAGCCCCTATGAAATTGTCAAAAGTACCCATCCATAGTAAGTTTTTAATACTTTTTATAAACTCCTTATTAATCCTTTTAGGCAAGAATTAATAAGAGCTTCAATGAATGTGAAGGCTTCTCAACACAGAGGTGATGAATACAAGTCTCATTTCATAAGATAGAGACTTATTTTGCCAAGTATTAATCCTTTTTCTATATCTTTGAGGAAGACAGAGACAATCCTGATAGCTAACTTCCTGGAAGAAATGGGAACCCCCAAATACTTAAAAGGTAGGGGGTGGACATTCAACCATGTCAACATCTCCAATCTTACAGTTGAATTAACATCAGATGAGACATACAACATGCTCTTTTGTAAGTTGATATCAAGACCTGAAAGCTTACAAAACACCTTAGTAGAATTGAACACATTTGAGACAGACGAGGAGTTAGCCTTGGAAGATAGGGGGAAAGGGGGTCCCCTTACCTAATCCTATTGGTTCCCTTAAACTGTGGAATAGGATTACCATTAATCAGCATGCTGAAAGTAATAGTAGAAATACAAGCATCTACCTAGTAAATGAAACTGCTAGGGAACCCAAACCACTCGAGGTAGCTCCTGATGAAGTCTCATCTAATAATATCAAAAGCCTTGGAAAAATCAACTTTAATGGCACAACTTTTGATTGATTTGTTTAACTCATACTCCCTCAATAACTCCTATATCAATAAGATGTTGTTAGAGATTGATTTGCTAGGAATAAAAGCATTTTAAGAGTGATGAATAAGATTTTGCAGGATACTTTTTAGTCTATTCGCAAGCAACCTGGAGATTACTTTGCGTATAGTATTACAACAGGATATTGGTCGAAAATCCTTAAGGATGACAACATTGGGAAGCTTGGGAATAAGACAAATATAAGAAGAATTAAGCTCCCTTAATTGAAATTTATAAACTCAAAAGTAATTATTCATTAAAATATAAAAGGGTTAATTATAAAAAATTCTCAAACTTTAATTAATTTTGCAATAATAGTTTGAATTTTAAAAAGTAGCACTAAAATGTTCTAATTTTAAATTTTTTGCAAAAATAATCTGACGTTAAGTTATTCATTAATGTGAATAATGTAGCGAGCTACATCATTTTAGTATTTTTATCATGTGACTGTCATATATTGTGTTTGTGCCGCATATGACTTTTATTATTTGATAAATTAAAATTCTCATAAAAATACTAATCCGATGTAGCTTATCATGTCATTTTTATTAACATAAAACTTAATTAATATTGAGTTGCTTTTACGAAAAATTAAAAGTTTGATATAAAAACAAACACACGTAAGAGGGGGTGAATTGTGTGTGACTTAAGAATTTTTAAAACTTTTCGCAAAATACGTTCTTAAAACGAAACAATAGGAACCTGCTCATCAAGGAAGAAAATAGTAGGACCCTGTCAAAAGGAGTAATACTGTGCAAAGTGAAGGGGCCTGACAAAAACACAAGTCAGGTTTAATAAAACAGAAGGCAACTACTAAAGACAAGACTTCTTTAAAATGCGGAAGGAGCCTGCTACAAAGCGTTAAGAGACTTGTACGAATACACACAATAAAATGCGAAATTAAAACAAAGATAGAGAGAGAAAGAGAGAAAGACACATTCAATTTATACTGGTTCAACTTATAACCCAAGCCTACGTCCAATCCCTAAGTCTTCTACTTGAGTATTTCACTAAAAAACTTAGTAGTGTTTTGACGAGCCTCTTCAAGCTCAAACAAGTAGTATTATCCTAGTCTCTTAAAGCTAACAAGAGTAGTATTGTCTTAGCCTCTTCAAGCTAACACAAGTAGAATGAAAATATGCTCAACAGTGATCTTCAGTAGTTTCTCTCTCAACAATATTTGATTTAAAGATGCTCAAGAGAGTTTTACAAAGATATCTCTTTGGAGAACAAATTCCTCAATATCGCAGTTGTTCACAGTGTATGTATCGCTTGTATCACCACTTCTTTTTTTCTGTATATGTTCTTTGTGTGTCTTCATTGTGTTTGTTCTTCTTTAAATAGTTTTTCTTTATTAAAAAAAAGTCCGTTGCTTCTCTTGCTCCTAGATCGATTTGAAGATGATTGATTACAACATTAACTTGCCAAAAATCTTCCAGTTTTTTGATCGAGTAAGTGATCTTCCTTTTGAGTGAAAAAATTTATAAGGTAAGTTCGTAATGGAAGGATCTTGTAATAGAAAAAGTTTGTCTCATTATAAAATATATTTCCTTTTAAGAATATGACTGTTATTATTTCGTAAGAAATATATCTTCATTCGATAAAAACGTTTTATTATTTCCTTTTAGATTTGAATTGATAACTCCATTTCAGAAAAAATTCTATACGTGGAATAAGGAAATAAACTTGATTTGAATTTTGACGAACTATAACTTTATCATAAAAAATCATAAAAAAATTTCTCGAACTAACAAAGTTGAAATATTTTATTGTCAATTTTTAAATTTCAGGCTAATATTACAAAATTGAATAAAGTATGAGACTTCTTTATAAATTCAATCCAAAATTTGAAAAACACTCAAATTCAACTCAAAACTCGATTAATTTAAATCAAATCCATTAGCTTTAGGTCATAATAAGTCGAGTTTGGACCATTTAGTCGTCCCTAATTCAAAACGTCACTAGTGTCCCCATATACCATCACATCCGCAGTAATCAGATGGCCAACTTCCTTATAATAAGCTTTAAGTAGCCGCATTTACTGTTATAACTCATAACCAACCTATTGGTATCTTGATGCTTCTTGTTCCAAAGGTGTGATGAGAAGAAGGTTTTAGCTTTTCGGACATATATGTGGAACATGACAGCTTTGTCGGTCGACAGAAACATTGACAAGCAATTAAGAATGTTTCTCACATTTATAACGATGCGGAAAAAAAAGAAGTAGAATTATATAATTGAAATGGAAATAGAGACGAGAATGGAGAAATTTTTTTAAAGAACTCTCTAATTTTTAAGTTATGGAAAATTTTCTTATAATTTAAAATTTTATATACTTTTTTTATTAAAAATAATGATAAAATATACGAGATATAAATAACATTCATGAATCAAATATTATTAATTTCATCATATTCAACTCGACTCAAAATATTTAAATTTGATACAGACCAATATAAATATAACTATAATAACGTATTAATTTTGATTGAGTTTAATAAGTTTTGGTTGAGTTTAATAGTTAAGTTCGATAGTAATATTAGTAGTATTTGATCGATTCACGTATAATATGAATGTTACTTATAATTCACAGTTTCTACGAAGAGAACAATTTTTTTTAAATTGAAAATCATAAGACTTTTTTTATAACTTTGAAATTTAATTTTTTAAATGAATTAAATTACAAGAAATTTTGTGTCTTTTAATATATTAAAATCATGATTTTGTGCAAGTCGTGAACGAGAGGCTTGAGAATTAAGAGCATGTATTAGTTTGCTAACTACATTTTTAATTAATCCGCCTAAGAAATGGATAACTTAAAATTAAGTATTGCAAATGACATAAGGTATTTCATTTATCTCCATCCCTAGGAATTTGGATTGCCTACAGTTTGGTGTTTTTGGATACTATTAGTGGTGTTTGTACTGATCTTATGAAAATTACAAAGTTTTGTTTGAGACTCATTACGATTACATGTGAACCAATAAATAAAATTAAACTTTGAGTGAGACAGGAGCAGAGATGACAATTAGTCAAAGACCTGACCTAAAGTTTGAGCTTTTTTCTTTTTAAATTTTCGGACTTTAAGCTAAGTTTAAGCTAGAGTTACTCAATCTGACTCAAAGTTTAAAAATTTTAATTAAAAATGATGTTATTTTAAATAGAAAGATATTTTTTTCAAATTTTAAATAAAAAGAAAATAATCTGACTCGAGTTCCATTAATCTTATGTCTCGAACTCGGCCCAATCCAATACCATCTGTAAATACAAGGGCTAAAGATAAAAAATTATAAAATTATAAATATTTTGAATAATATTTTTTAGAGTTTATCTGTTTTTAAGTTTTTAATTAATTGTTCAAAAATTTTAAAATTAGATGACTAGAAGATCATCTCTGTTATCATTTTGTTGATGTAACTCACAAAATAGGGTAAAGCCTAATAATTAGGGAGTTACGTAACATTTTTTTGGTTACATGATTTTTGAGTATCAAATAATTAACTGCATTTTGGATAAATATTCATTAAATATTTGTTATAAAAAAACTCAGAAATTATATTAATAAAGACCGAATATTATGTAATTCTAATAATTAATCTTTACATTGTTTTATCAGATATTTCATAATACTATTGATGACAAATAATCTTTTAAATTTAGTTATCTAATTTGTTAAAATTTAGACATTTAAATAATTTTTAAAAAAATTAAAATTAAAAAATTAAAAATTAAAAAGTTAAAAAAATAACATTTCTTAATTGATTATCGAAAAACTTAATATAGTTTTATAGCTATACGTCTGCATCTTGACAACTGCAGTTCGGAAAATTATTGGATTCAAGTTCTGAACATGCACTATAGCCACGACTGAAGGATTTATGGAAAGGAAAAAAAAAGGACCACTTTCTTTTAGTCAAGCATGCAAGTGTGACAGAAAACTGCAAATTAATAGTGATCTTGACAGAAAATGAAACAGTTGCCATTTATAATGGAGTTGGTAACAGATTTCTTATAAAGAAGATGGCATTAGCACACAGACGAAGTTCATTAAGTTTAACATAAAAGAAGTTACAAGTAATTAACACAGTTCTCTAGTTCAAGATTTTTACTTCCTTTCCTCTATCTTGAAGGATTTATTTCTGGAACTGCAAATTTAACTTCAGAATACAACAGTAACATGAGATAAGAGTACTGAAACATGTAGATATCTTAGTGAATCGGAGACAAAGGAGGCCATTTTCCAAATTTGGGATGGTGAAAATACTTTGGAGGAATTTTGGGGTGCTTAGGAAGAGGTGGGCATGGCTTTTTAGGGAATGGTGGAAACTTAGGAAGTGGAGGAAGAGGTTTGTGGAAGACTGGTGGCTTTGGTTTGTAGATTGGAACAGGTGGTGGAAGAACCTTTGGAGGTAAGTAAACTGGAGGCTTAGGCTTGTAGATTGGTACTGGTGGCTTTGGTTTGTAGATTGGAACAGGTGGAGGAAGGACCTTTGGAGGTAAGTAAACTGGAGGCTTAGGCTTGTAGATTGGCACTGGTGGCTTTGGTTTGTAGATTGGAACAGGTGGAGGAAGGACCTTTGGAGGTAAGTAAACTGGAGGCTTAGGCTT
>JAOQMM010000172.1:24778832-24812700 GCA_027563515.1 Erythroxylum platyclados | reverse complement strand
AAATTTCCTCAAGTTTTGGGTTGAGTTTATATCAAATCTTTGAAAGTTGAAACCTATTTTATTTTAAATTGAAGTATGAGTTCGAATTAAAACTTAGTCAATTTAAATTTTACTATTTGTCAAAATGTCAATTATGAGTCCGGCTTAAAGTTTGAAATTTAATTTTTTTAATTTAGATTCGAATCCAACTTAAAATTCAATTAAATCGGGCTCTACCGATTTGCCAAAATGACAAACTCTATAGTTGCGAATTTGACACAAGTGAAGGGAACATTTCAGGTTATTGTGCATGGTATTTGAACAACATCACCATTGGTACAGTAAGAAGTGGAAAACAGGTTTTAGGTAAGCCAGAATGGAATGTGCAAGTGATCAACAACTGCCCATGTCCTTTAAGCCAAATAAAACTGACCTGCCAAGGGTTTCAGAGCACTGAACATGTTAATCCAGCAATCCTTTCGAAACAAGGAGATACTTGTCTCCTTAACAATGGGAAGCCCCTCAAGACTTCAAGTTCTGTCAAGTTCTCATATGCTTGGGATCCTCCTTTTGTGTTGTGGCCTGCCAGTGCAATTCTCCATAGCTGTTGAGAGTTCAGAAAATAAAAGTTTAGATCAACATAAATGATGGCAAGAGAATGAAAAGTTACTTTTCTCAATGCAAAGATAGTCTTTAATCTCAATATATTTGCTCAAAAATTTTCACTTCCTTGTTATTATCTCGTAATTACTATCATTTTAAGTTCATATTAGGAAATAATCAGAGTTAACGATTCAAAATAAGTGACGGATTCGATTCAGGTGATCGGTACAATGCCATCTACCCCAATTGGGCTAAACTCTATTTGTTCCAAGTGGTGTGAACCTGTTGTATTGTGATTCAGGATGCAAAAAAGATAGAAACTGGAAAGAAAAAGTTAGGTTCTTTCAGAGTTTTGATTATAATTTCTTGATCTTAAGGTCTCATTCACAGGAATAATATAAACTGAGCATCAACACTTGAGTGTGCATTAGCCAAAGGAAAAGTTAGATAAGTAGATTCTTCACTCAAGGCATAAATTCCACATCTAAACTCTGATATTTAAAGCAAATCAAAGCCTTTCACTCTTTGTATGAAACATTACAGAGAGGCAAAAAGTGAGATATGGAATGGTTTTATGCCAGAAGGAGAGGTCCCGAGTGGAAACAAGGCTTGAAAGGTCAGAATTTGGCTTCCATTTCCACACCTCCTCTCCATTTACTTACCATCTTTGGGATCGTTGTTGTTCTGCTTTGGCTCTCCCAATCTACAGAAGGTCATAAGGCTCAGGAGCAACACAGATTAGCCAATTTGCAGATATTCCTTGTCTTGTTGCCAATTTTGGTGGTGTTGTGGATGGCTTTCTACTCTACAAATTGGCTGCTCAATTATAGGCTTCATCATTCGTATCCATATCGTTAATAATTCTCGTGTAGAATCAAGAATGAAGCTTTCATTTTGTATATGTCAGATCATGAATTAGTAAATACATCCAATAAAGTAATTAAAAAAATCTAAATGAAAGGTTGGAATCTTAAGAATCCTTTCAGGTTCTTTGTGTCTAAACAGTTCTGAAACAAGAGTGAAAGTTTGTGTACCATTTCTTTACTAACTGTTTGATTAAAACATCCATTCTCAAAGAATTTGAAGTGTTAAATCCCAACTTAGCCATACAATCTTCAAGGTTTTCACTAGCAATTTGCAAGGAATTTCTAATTGGATTATTAGCTTTAATAGGCTAACATGCTCCTGTCAGGAGACTAAAATAAGCCCATAACTTGCCTGCAGTGTGATGAAACCATAGGTTTTCAGTTTCAGACCCTTCTTTCTCTTCTGCCAGACCATACCTTCACTGCCACTGTCATATCTGCAAAGATTTTCTGCTTCCACCATGAACAGATCCAAAGAACTCAAATGAAAAGTGAATTCCCAGACGGGTTTCAGATCGCCAATTTAGTATTTTCTTGGTTTGAATCTCCTCAATTCTTTCCAGGTGATTATCACGACAATATAGTTTTGTCATCCATGAAAACCTGAAACTTAAGAACCTGTGTCTAGTGTTACATGTCACTAATAACTATCAATTGTTCTTCTTTCTGAAGTTTCAACAACATCAGCAGTGACTTATGCAGCTACAAGTCTAGGCTTGTTTCAGAACAGAAAACTTATTTTCAGGTTCTCACATTGAAAAGTTGAACACAGAGTTCTGAAAACTTTTTTTTGGTAAAATACAGAAATGGGAGCTAAAGCTGTAGTAGTTTGGAAAATCAAGATTGTGTTTAGTTCTTAAAAGTTTTTAATCTTTTATTTCTCAGGAATACTGTAAATAAAGTACAGTAAAGTTCTACAATTTCAGAAGCTTGACCAAGATGTATCCTTTCCATTTCTCTCAATTTCTTGGCATCCAAACAATATTAATCCCTCTTATCTCCTATTTTCTTGGTGACTCTCAGGTGGGATTGAGCTTTAGATCGACAATTCAACTTAGACAAGTACAATAGTTAAGTTTCAACTTTGAAGATCTGACACAAACAATCTTGTACATGATCTAAACAACTAGTCCAAGCCTATAACAGAAGTATCTTCTTCAAGTGTCTGCCATGCTAATCAGACATACCAGCTATCTAGAAAAGAAGACTGGAACTGCACCAAAACAAGGAGCAACACAATAAAAGCAGCCACCACCCACGGCGAGGTTCCCTCCGACGGAAGGTGGTGAGTCCGGCGGCGTCTTTCCCAGGGTGACAAAGCGTAGAACATGTCAGGAGTTTCAATACAAGACAACCAACGAACTAGAAGTAGCAGCAGTACTGGTGTGACAAAAAGTACCCAGTTCACTTGAACTTCAGCTGTCTCCACCATTTCTTCATAGTTGAAGAACCATGACATACCAAGAAAGATGAACAAGACTGCCAATATCAACAGGACTGGATACGGCAAAGGATTCAGTGTGAAAACATCGAAAATGGAGTCTCTTCTCCTGTAATGCATTGTAGCCTTTCTTTTTCTTCTTTTTTCAAGAGGTTGTTGTGAAACTTAGGCCCATTATATTTATAGCAAGTGCTTGCGACATCAGCGATTGCAATGGATCAATTTGGATCAAACCCTCTTTTTTTCTTGTCTTGAACTCGTCTCGAGACTAATTTAAACTTAAATAATTAATTAATATTAATTATAATATTAAGAATTTAAATAATTAATTTTTTTATACTTTTTAAATAATTCACTATTATAAATAATTAATTAATAAATATTAATAACTAATACAAATAAATATTAATAACTAATAACAGAACTCCTTTCTTTTCTATTTGAACGGAAAAAAAGTAACAAAAAATCCAAAAAAAAATTCCGCAAGACTCGATCAAACTTAGATTATTCAACTCGAAATAGATTTAAATGGAAAATGACATTATTTTGAGATTTGGCTGAATCAAATTTAGTTTGGGCTGAGTCGATCCTCCCAAATTTGAGCTCGGCCCAAAACCTACTGACACAGGCTTTTGCTAATATGTGGTAAAAAATGAGTAAAAGGCTCAAGCTAAACTTAAATAACTATCTTAAAATTTTAAAATGCTTAAAAAATTATTTAAGACAAAAAATCTTAATCTTTAAAAATTTTATTTATAATTTATAACATTTTGAAAATATTTCAACTCTTGCATTTTCGTTGAATAATAATAATAAAATTCATATCATATAAATATCAAACGTTAACCAATCAAATGATATTAATATAAAAAACAACATAATTTTTATAAACTCGATATAAATTGATAATTTATTATAATTATTGATTTGAGTTGAGTTTAATTGATTTGAGATAGATTTACGAACAATATTTTGTCTGTTAACATGCGATGTTCTTATTATGTGTATTTTGTTATTATTTTTTACGGTAATATAAATAAGAAATTTTTAAAAAATTTAAAAACTATACAAAATTAAAAAAGAAAATACTTAAACGACATAAAAGTCTCGTATCTTTTTACTTTAAACGATTCTAACTTTTATACCTTAATATTTTCTTTTATATCCAGAAATTAAATATCAAGAGGTCTGAAATATCAAACTTATCATTTATCCCAAAACAAAAATTAGGTCTCTACAAGATGATGATGTTGTCCCTACAAGAATTCTAATAAGCCAATAGGGGTGAATTAAGCAAACCAATATCCCTGAAACTTAGATACATGTTTTTAGGGTAAGTGGTGGTCCCATCTCATACCACCACTTGAATCTTATGGCCAATGATAATCTGGAAAGATCTTATCTATCATCACTGTTCCTGATATTAAGCAGGAACTATTATAATAAAAGTTTCTGATGCATAATAGTGCCATACGCATCCAGGAGTCTTTATAAAGTTTGATTGACCAGTAAGCATTCAACTAGAACTAGCATGAAAATAGCCTGAAACACTGAGATTAGAGAGTCCATTGAGCTGTTTTTCAGGTTGGTAACAGGTAAATGCCGAGTTCGGGCCTTAGTATTTTTAACCTTGCAGACAGTTCTGAAGCCTTATCAGACTGCAGACAGTTCTGCAGATTTTTAACCTTGCAGACAGTTCTGAAGCCTTATCAGACTTCAGACAAACGACATTGTTTTGATCACATAGTTCTTCAACTAGTGAACAAAACAGTCGTTTGTCTCCTAAACCCAGTCTGAAGTATTAGTCAACTTTGTCTTCGGGCTACCGAGATTCCAACCTAGTTTTTTATGGATCATGGGAGTCATTGACATCTGCTACACAAATGCCATCCAAATTTCTTATCATGAATAACTTTATAAAAGCTTTTACCATTACAGAATTGATTGCTTTACATTCATGAAAGTTTGATACACAGAAGATCAGCAAAGGTAACATACATTACAAGTTTAGTATCTATCTAGCCTATTACATTCCAATTTCCACCGGCTCTTTCAAGAGAAAAAAAGCATCCTGTACAAGGTTCTAACTTTGGGTTGCAATATTACTTGACTTTAAATAATTTATGCAACCCAACTATGACCATCACTGGATCACTTTGGAACAAGAAGTAGCAATCCTGAAGCCTCTTGGAAATTTTGCACAATAGACAGATGCTAATTTACTTAGATGAGAGAAAGGTATTCTTAGGATTGAGGATTTTGTCAAGCAAGATTTGTGGTTTAACAATGCACATCAATGGAACAGGAAATATGATAATCAGACTTTTCCTTCATACTGGAAATTCATTTTGTAATCATGTCGCAAAGTTGCCAGTGTGTTTCTGCAAGGACCCTCTGCAAAATCAGAAATACCAGTACAAGAGTTTAGACCGTAGCTATATTTCCTTCGAAGTCGAGAGGAAGTAACAAGTCTGTTTACCTCCAAAGATCAAATGAAGATGTTGTAGATCATCAGCTGAACAAACATCTATTAAAGCATAAATGCCTGGTCTCAAAGCTTCATCAATCTCCCTACACATTAGCCAAGAAAGAAAGTTAGTACCTCACAGGATACCTCACGGGATCTCCATTTTTGTTTGAAAAGTAAAGCCGTCTATAAGTATCACGGTATGCAATAGATGACTGTAAGCAAGTTGAAAGCATCGTGCTAGAGACAACCTTTTGAGGCCTGCTTTGAGGCCACTGCATCCTGAATGAACCCGTATATAATCATACAAAAATTTAGAACAGTGTTGACCAAATGCATCTTTTTGCTGCCTCAACTGTGACGGGGGAGAACTCATGTTAGGCATGATAAATCACAATTAGCAAACACTGGTCCAAACTTCAAACAAAAGCCAGCAAATGGTGATGGTAACATGCATAAAAACCGAATGGAAGCATCCATTTTCAAGCTCGGTTTAACAAAATTAGACACAGCAGCATGATCCGCGTATTTGTCTAGCAAGATAAAGAGAAAAGTCCAGTCACCTAGCCCAACAGCTTGAAACATTAAGTTTTACAGGGGCCAAATGTTCCCAAGAACCTCCAAGCTTAATTGTGGGAGATGCATATACCCTTTTTTGGCCTAAAGTAGTACTTAATACAAGAGACTCCAGTCTAACACAGAAGGCTCTTGCTAAACTTACCAAGAATCAAAACTGAAATAAACATTTTAAGCTAACATGTCAAACATCCAGTCTAGTGCCATTTTGTCAATGGACTCTGCCATCCATAAGTCAAAATCTCATTTCCTCACTCAAAAGATGAAATATTAACCATAAACTTGAAAGGTGGGAGTTGCAATGTCACAGTGTAGTTCCTTGGTAATGTAACAATCTCTCGCCTGGTCATGGAAACGGAAACAGTGTATGAGCATAGTCTAGGTGTCATCACTTCACTGTGGTTCATTCCCTTGGTAGCCATCTTATAGTTACCATTCGTGAGATCTGCCCTATTAGTCATAAAACTCCAACCTATAAACTTGAGCTTATGGACAATTCTTCCATGAATCAGAATATAAAATCTCAGCCACTATCCCCAAATCATGTGTATTGTAGCAGGCACTCAAGCAATTTTAATAAGGAACAAGCTCATAACATTTAAGACACGGACCATTTTTTATTAATTTGTCCTATATACTGAAAGTTCAAGAAATATGTCAAACTTGTAAGTGAAATTCAATACGAGTATACAAACCTCTTCATAAATCCTTCTCAAAGAACAAGCACCTCTTACACCTGCTTCAGTATCCCATGAAAAGTAATCTTTCCCGGTAACTAAATAGCTATCTGCCATCTCCAAACAATTGAGAAGGATGCGAACAGATTCTTGAAGTACAGCAATGCACCTTTCTGACTCACTACAATCACCGTATAATCACACAATAGCAGATAAGCCTATCTTGGAGAAATATTTAAGACGGAGGAGAAGAAGAGCAGGATACCAAAACTAAAAATATATTCACACTGCACAGTACTAAAAGAAACAACAATACGGCATTTATGCCCTTACTAACACAACTACAAAAGTCACCAAACAAAACCTTGAACAGCATCTTAAGTATGCTTAATAACAATATGCTGTTGCATTCCACTCAAACAAGAAAACAGCAAAAGATGGACAAAAACCAGGATCATCGACATAAAAAAAAGGTGTGAAACAATATAGAGAAGGATGGAGCTCCAAGAATCAGATAGAACAATACTATATAGCATGGGGAAGCAAAACCTCTTCATATCCCAAATCACAATGAAATAAGCAAACATTATATATCTTTTACTTCATTATGCACATCAACTGTTTGTGGCTTAATATCGGATAACTAATTCACCAAACCCTACACCCCTATAGCCTAAACCCTAATTTAACCAAGGAGGAAAATATTACCAGTGATGATGTTTCAGAGTGGTGGACAATAATCGACAGCTTGCAGTGAATAATCCTACAGTGAATTGCTGATCTAGAGCACAGGAAGGCATGCCTTCTACTTGATCATGGTTTTTGTTATCCAAAGAAGGGAATGATTTGGACAGAATTGAACCTCCAGAAACTATGACTTGGCCAAAATCTCGAAACAGCGCTGCAGGTATGCCCAATGACTGTGCTACATGCCAGGAATCCATTTGAAACAAAGCATGTTTTGCAGAAATTCTTGTTACAATCTCAACACACATCAGAATGATTGCTCCTGGATCTGGATCATTATCACCCTTAGTTCCAGTTGACAAGTGACAGAAAATCAATGGATTTTGCAAGTGAAGAATAATGTTGAACAAAGGAGCAATTAGACTCTGAATATGTCTTTTAACAACACTTAAACATTTGCGACCTGGAAAGCAAATCCGATAACAACAGTTAAAAGATCAGTGTATACACTTACTATTTGTTACTGAATAATGGAAAGAGATGCATACATTCATATGTTCATTAAGTTACCTGAAACATTTTCCAGAAGAAGATCTAAACAATCAACTCCAGCTGCAACTGTTGAGGCGACTTTTCCACCATCTGCGTTTCCGGTAGTTATTTCATAGATGGAAGTATGACCTTCATTAACTCCGACTAGTGCTCTTTCTAAGGCCTGAACAGCTGACAACATATGCAACTCCGATGGTTTTTTTATCAGTGCTTTAAAAGACATGCGTGACCTAGCCTTAATTTCATTCAAGTGAAAAAGAGACCCTTTAGTGGATCCTGTATGCCCATGCAGTATCTTAGTACTTGACTCTGTTTCATGAGAATCTAGAGTAGCTTCTTTTCCCTGTAAAGATATGCATTTCCCTATGGTCTTTATGTGTAATACAATCAGTTTTACATACACATCACGGGTCAGTGAAGGATTAGTTAAAGGGAAATGACTACCTAATTCTTGCAGAAACTTCATAACACCATCTAACCAAATGAAGGGAAAAGGCTGAGGCACCACATCCATGTCTACAAACTTCAATAGCATGATTTGAGATACATCGATAATATTTGGTATCAAGATGGACAAGAAGGAAGTCAATCCAAACTTCAAATTTAACTTTGCAATTGCTGCATAAGAAACCAAAAGCTGCCTAATTAAAATTGCTGTTTTAGGGTGATGACCTCTTAGCAAGCTTTGCAACAAATACCCATTTACCGATTGGCACTCAAAAGAGTCAATCTTATTGAGAATACTAGCAATAGAATTTGAATCTCCCAATCCCAACCCCTGTCTGTGCAAATCAATAGTCTGAGAGTCATTGCCAGGATTAGATGATGTTGAAGAGATTGTTGCAGCTTCTGATTTTTGCTGTTTAACATGGCACAGAATATCATGCTGGGATGCTAGAAAATTTTGAGCATCTAAATTTTCAGGGGGGTAAACACCTTCTCTAAGTATCAGGTGTAAGGAAAAACTAATTAAATCTGCAAAGGCATTAATGCAAAGGTTAATTCTGGCTGCAGGCTCATGCCGCGATTTCATCAACTCGGCATTACAATCTCTATCCCTTTCAGTTGCAAGGTCCAAGGCAGATGCTAGGCCCCAAAGGAACCCACTAAAGCAAGAAACTAGGGAGGATATTTTGGTCAAATTTAGAACACTGGTACCATTTTCTATTCCATTATTGTGTGGATCATCCTTCAAAGATGTAAGTATGTCTTGTGTCTGTTCCTTCAAACTCTCAGCAAGAACAAGAATGTTTTTCCAGGATTCTACGTCTTTGAAGGAATCCAAACATCGATCATATTGACTTGAACTGCTTGGTCCCTTATCATCATCAGAATTCAGTTGCTTACTGTAATATTTCTCAGCACAGAGAGATCGAAAGGCACCAATGCTTTCATACTTGCTTATTGTCAGGATTGCATATGATGTCTGATCCATAAATGAATATATCATGCATCTAATTTCATCATAGGAACCATCTGACAGTGTATCTTGAAGCCCGGCAACCACAGACATGGATTTGAAAAACCATAAAATAGGTAAAGAACCCCCTGAGAATACTGGCATAAGCAACCGTGCCTTTTCTTCATAGTATGCCACTATTAAAAATTTCAAGGCCCTTCGGCAGGACAGTAGCAGCCTTACAAGCTCATACTTATTTGTCGAAGATGCTCTTTGACAATCTAATATATTGCTGATGACAAGTCTGCAAATTAGCCACATCATATGAACTCAAATTCAATAAATAATTGCACCAAACAAGGTATAAACATGTATGCAAAGCATCAAACCGCATTAGCCTAAAAAACCTCAGCATAAACAACATAGTCTAATTTCTGTCCTACAAATAGCTAATGCTACATGGTTCATAGTTATGAGCTGTGAAATTGAGAAGACCTTAATTGACTGTGACTATCTACCAGATAGCTTGAAATTATAATTCAAAAACACATAATATTTTATTAGCATGAGGAACTACGAGTGAAGTCAACCTTTCTAGATTGAGTATGTAAGTCACACAACGTGAAAATGATCTTTTGCTCATATATCCCTTAGGCATCCAACACAAGAGACTCAGCAAACTCTGGTAAGCTGTAAATTGTGTATTGGTTGATTCCTGAGAAATATCAACAGACTTTTCAAATGTTGAATGGGAAGTTACATTTTCCTCAGCAACGTTTTCATGTATATGGTTGCTGCCTGAACCAATAATAGATGGCTGCTCAAATGGCTCAAATGTTCTTAAAACCTCTTCCCAATTAGGTGATGACTTCAAGTCAACAGCACCAATTGAATTATTCCTAAACAATGGTACAACTGATTTCTCCAATAAGTCACCGAACCTTGATGCCAAGTGTCTGCTAACAAACTAGTAAAAGAGGCACCTTCAGCATCATGTTAGACAACAATATGGAGAGAATTTGAAATTTAAAATTTAAAATTGCATCTTACATTGTGTTCATAAAAATCAGAATTACTGAGAAGTTGTGCTGAGATATGATTGACAGTGAGTTTGTTAAGAAGAGCATTTTCTTTGACATGGTGTTCTTCGGCCTTTGAAAAGCTTCTAGCTATAAGAGGAAGGGAAGTACTAATCAGATGCGATAGGAACAGCTTCAAATTTTTCTTAGTAGCATGATTGGACCAACTGTCAACATTTTGGCAAACAATCCACCAAACTGCTGTTGGCAATGATTTCTTGTTCAAAGAACAAACATCTAAATCCCATATACCACTTTCAAGCAAAGTATGGTCACAACAGTCAATCCAATGTGTATCATCAGAATTGACTGAAAGTTGATCTGTACCCAGTAATGAAAGGTTATTGATCATGAATTCAGTAAGACCAGTTGCCTCCTGCTTCAAAACAGAGATGTGTCTCTTGCACTTTCTTCTCCTGCTATGGTATTGTAACAAGCCATTGTCATCAAGCAATTCCATTTGAACAACATTTTCAACCTTTTTCTGGATATACTCAAAAGAATTTATCTGCCTGTTTAAGTCAACAAGCCTCTGAATGGCCATAACATGCAATAGATAAACCAGAGGAGAGCAATCTTCATCGCTATCCTGAAGATAAATGTCAGAAATAGATTGTATAGTCACAGAAAGAGAGGCTGAAGATTGAAGAATCCAGGAAAAGTAGCCTTCATATTTGCAATCTGTCTTCTCCAGACAATCCCTTCCACTGTGTCCTGAAAATGAATCTCCCATCAGAGCTGACATCTTTTTTGATAATTTTGGAGGCATAAGGCTGATTGCTTGCCTGTATAGGCTTCGGCAGGACATATATAAACGAAAAAAGAACACAATGATCCAGTGGGTGGACAATCTACTTTTCAGAATACAATGCTTGATTCCAGCAAGGCTGTCATTAGGTTTTGTTCCTGTGACAGAAGTCTCAAATTCATTGAAGCTATCTGGCTGCAGTCCAATCAGAATATTCATGTAGGGACGAATGGCAGTTATCAGGTCCTGTACGGATTGCCCAACAAGGCTACAGTTCCCAACTGTGATGCTCAGTGAATCTAGCACGACTGCATACACTTCAGACAATCCTATTCCAAGAAGTTCTGACTGCGGATCAGACTTTTGGCTGTCACCAGCTGAACAATTATCATTCATCCATTCCATGGTTTCTGATACATCTATGTTTAACTGTCGAATACTTTCACTCACCTGCCCTTCTGGTATGGACTTGATAACATTATGGAAGGCCAGCTTAAATTCTTTAGTGCTTAAAAGAATCCCTACAGGTTTTACATAGGCTTCAAGAGGTAATGTTACGGTGATCAGAAAAGAACCATCATTTGGGCCACCATTGCAAACATTCTTGTGTATCATTACATGTCTTATTGCTTTAGAAAATGCATAAATAGTATTGTTAACCTGTAGTAATAAGAAAAGAGAAGATTTTAAAAAGGAAATACTCGAGCAATAGTTCTAGAAGAAGATGAACGTAGAAACAAAACAGATGAAACAGAAAGAGACAGGATAGTAGCCTGAAGTAAATGAAGTACTAGATATCAAGATATTTGATCACACATCAAACATGAACATCTTCATAACTCTTCAAACCTCAGCTCATGACCAGAACAAAATGGAGAAATGCCCATAACAAACAACAGAATAGTAAATTGCAAAATTTTAAATAACAGAATCACGTTAGGCTACAATTTTGAATGTCACAGCTGACCAAAAGTAGATATATTATGCCAATGTGGAGACAGTTTGACAAACCTGTCGAAGTTCACCATAGAGCTTAAGCAGCTGACATCCAAGTCCAACTGCCTGGGAAATTAACAAGTTATGATCGGGCACGTCTTTAAAGGACTGGCCAAAGGCCAAAAAAGATATCAACATTACCCATAACTTGGTTGAATCATCACCAATAACTTGATATTCGATATCCAAAAAGTACCCTACGGCAATAAGTAGCTCCCTTGCTACTAAAGTCAAAACCTTCTGCATTTGATTGTCCACATTAAATGTTGGCAGACCAAGTATATTGGTGGCAAACAAGAAAACAGAACCATAGATCTTCTTCAAGAAATTCAGGTAAGCTCCTTCAGAGACATCCTCTGTTTTTAAGTATAACTGTTCATGCAAAAAGGTAGCAAGCAAACTATTCATAGCCTTCAGAACATAGTGAACATCCAGCAAAAGGTGGCCACCTTCCAGTTGAGAATGAAGAAACTCATTCATCTGAAGCAAAAGCGGATCCATAATCTGTACAAAAAATTCAAGAAGTGATTTTCTTTTTTCTGCATTCAAATTAGCAGGGCCAGAGCTAGTATCTGAAACTGCACCACTACTCTGATTTATCTTATCATATGAATGAACCGATAACTCAGCTGAGCCACGGGATTTACCAATTTTGGTATTTTCAGAGAGCAATGATACTCTATTTGGCCTTCTGACTCTATTAACTAGTAAGTGAAATAGTTGACCCAAGCCACTGAGTATAGATTCCTTCTTTGTAGCCGTTATTCTATGTAGTTTATCAAACAAATGCCGGTGGTAACTTTTAATGAGACACATTGAATCTGTTATTTTTCCTTCATTGGATGCCAGGTACTTCCCTGAACTGCGTAAGCTAAGAAATCCATCAATGTGGATTGGATGAAATAACCCTTGCAATATAACCTCTTCAACCATGATCATTACATTTCCCACGGGCAAAGCATGATCCCTTCCATTAAAATGGACCAATAAATGCAACAATGGCTCCAAAAGCTCATCCAAAAAACAATGAAAGTTATTTTTCCGAAGGGGGTGGACCCTCAAAAATTTCGCGAATGGTTCGAGAACCAAGATACAGAACCGGAAAGCAAAAGTACCAGCTTTTCCACTTTCAAGATTCTCATCACAAACTTTCCGTACAAGATCAAGAACTGAACGGGCAGTTGAGATCCACAAGTCCAAGTTTTCATTTGACAAGTTACCATGAGATAAGAGTAACAGAGAAATGCAATCAAGTGCAACACTATATAATTCAAACCCTTCACCAAAGAAAAGAGATTCTCTTGATAGCAAAGATACTTCCTCTAGTAAAGACAATGCTCTTGTTGCAATACACCAGATAGCTCGTAAAATATTTCTTGAGAAACTTAAAGAAACTTGCAATCTTAAAGCCTCCTCCAGGGAAAATTTAAATATCACCCAGCACCTGTAATCCAAACACGCCTCAGAAACTCCAGAAGAGGTCTTCACACCATCATGTTTCTCTTTCTTATCACCAGAAATCAACAGTGACTGAACCCAATCATTGAGAAAAACCACCAGGCGAGATGAGTTCACTGTTTGGTGACCTTCATCAACATCAACTTCTCCTTCCTTCTCTTTCGATTTCACATAATGAAAAGCCAGTTCAAGCTTCCTGCATTAGGGGGAAAGAAAGGGCTCAATCCTCTGTTCCACTACATTAAAGACAAATAAAAGAAACACAAATGGTAGACTTCACAAATTGATCCTAAATTATGCAAACACTTAATAGCATCCTACAGAACATTCGGTAACTTCCTTTACTAGGTCAAAGTTCACTCCTTTTATCAACTTCCTCGGGAACCAAACAGAAAGTTCAAAAAGACTAACTTTTGTAGCTCAATTTCTTTATTTTGAAGCGAAAGAATAAGTTGAAGATTCCTCCACGCACGCCCAACTCTAATCTGTTCTTCCAATCCCTTCTCTCCCGAACCAAAACCTTCCTCTGGTTCCGTCTCTTTATTCGAGTCATCAAAACGGAGCGCTTTATCAGGTCGCTGTTTCTCGCCGGAGCTTTTCAGCTTCCTCTTCCTCTTCTTCGCCTGTAAATCAGCCATTGAAGGTCGCCGGAAAATTTCGACGTCGACAGTAGGGTTTTAGACTGTTAATCAAACGGCCATAAACCCTTTTTGTTTGGTTTCTTAGAAAATAATATAAGAAAATAAAAAGATTTATGATTCAAACGCTGCGTTTAAATCAACAGTACCCATCGATATTTATTAATATTAACTCGTCATAAAATTATTAAAACTATTTTTATGTATATTTTTATATATTCAATAAGAAAATTTTGTTAGATTTATGTAATAATTTTACTCTAAATATCTTAAATTTTTTAAATCAATATTTCATATTATCTCAATTGAATTTATTTATTTTATAAATATTATGTAATAATTTTACTCTAAATATCTTAAATTTCTTAAATCAATATTTCATATTATCTCAATTGAATTTATTTATTTTATAAATATACAACTAATTTTTGTGCATAGAAATTTAAAAGTAATTAAATTTAAATGATATAGTATATAATATAATTTATTAAAATTAACAACAAAAATTAAAATTTTTAACAAATTATTTAAGATAACATTGATTTAATTATTCATTTTAATTAATATAGAAATATATTTTAATACTGTAGGAATCAAATTGTATTATATATCAAAATTTTGGAAGGCATATACTTCCTTTAATACTCCTTGCTTACTAAATGATTTTTGTTGGCTAGATAAGAATATGACTGCGTAATTTTTGACCTCGTTAGATTTTGTGATTAACTAAACTTTCATTGAATTGTTGTTGTTATTATTATATTATAAGACTCGAATTGAAATTTTTTTAAAAAATTTATTCAAATTTTATAAAATTAAATATTTATATTAATTTGATTTAAAGTAAATAATTAAAAACTTATAAAATAAAAAATTTATAAAAGTTTTAAAACTCATTCGAACTAAAGCTTAACTCAACTCATCACTTAAAAGCAAGAATTAAACTTATTTTAAAAATTTTAATTCAAACATTATAATATCCTGCCTACACAAATAGATTTAACTTATTAAAAATTTTGATTTTGAGTTTTATATCTTGATACGAATCATTGTTCAATCCTCTACTCACGCAAAGATCCAAACTTTGTACTCAATGAAAACGATATATAAGAGCTATGCAGGACAAAACCTGGCGGCTGGTGCTGCCTGATTCAGCAGTGAGTGCGTGACAGAGTGGTCTACTTCATAGCCTACATTGTTTTTTGTTTCTTTCTTCTTAGCATTTGTGTTCAAAATGGTTTCTTTCAAGTAACATGAACTAATTAATGTGCTACTGTATATTTCAAATAGAGAAAAAAATCTAATCTTTTGTAGTCACAATGATGTACCCACTGTCAGTGGGCACTTGCTATTTTTGTTTGTTTTTCAGATTTATGTTGATGTTGAGACCAAAATGTTTGCAGCAGTTGCCATAAAATTTCAGGTGATTAAGTGCATGAACTTGGGTCTTATGATCTCTCTGTAACAGTTAATGGCAGGCCTCGCTTAACGTGCACGTTCCATGTATGTGTTAATGCTTCACTCCGAGAGACCAAGTCAATTTGAGTGGTCTCTTGAGTTGGCCAAAACATACCCCAAATCAAATCACACCTACACGAGTCTCTTCCAATATGGTGCGACCGTACACGTGCACTGCCAGACATTTCTGCGCCTGAAGTTGAAGACAGGTAGTGGTATTATTGTTACATGTTGGTAAGTGACTGACGGCTCAAGTTCAAAAACAAACCAAAAAAACTTTGTTCATTACTGTCAGCTTCCATGTCTTAATCTCATGGCCACTGTAAATCAGAAGTAACAATTAGGTCCCACTCAAAGCAGGAGTCCCTATCGTCCGTACACATCCCACAAGTTGTAAAGCTTACCTGCTGATCACGTTTTTTGCCAATCTACCTCTTCATCTTTACTGGTTAGTCCGGTTGAGCATTTGGGACCACTTGTTTGCATCAAGAACGAGTCTTTTTTTATAACCCATATGCTGATGTGCTGACGCTCTCACTGTGAGCTTGTTTGTTTCTTTTTTTTTTTCTCTCTTTGATCTTTGTTCCTTGGTAGCTGTCGTTGGAGAGAAAAAGTGTGTCCCGTTCTCTGATCTTCTACTGGTAAGTTCTTGTCATTATTGTCCATTTCAGGTTAATGGTAGTATTTCAGGTTAGTGGAACATGGATAGATCATGCACTGATGCTTCATTTGAATATAGTGCTTGTACTTCATTCTGTTTCGTGGTTGTTTTGGTTCTTACAGGATATTCTACTTGCTTTTGTTCCGACTTTTTGGCATGTCCTGCGGGAGTGAAATAATTCGACTTTCAGCAACTTCTTCTCAAGTCTAAATGTGTTCTGACCTTAGTTGATTAAATTTGATAACTTCCTGCTTGGTTGGTAGGAAAATCATAGAACTGAGCAAAAATGGAATCTTTGTAAATTTATGTTTACTGCACTAAAGTAACGAACTTGCCAGTGCTAATTGCAGTTTACCGAGCACAGTAGTCAAAATTCGGGCTGATTCTCTGCCAAAACGACGACTAAAAGCATTTGAAATGTCTATCTCGAGTATAGACGTGTCTCAGAATGGAGATGTAGAACATGGCGATCCCCTTAAAACTATGGCTGAAATTGTGGACCTTGAGTTCTCAAAGTTATTAGAGAGGCCAAGGCCACTGAATATGGAGAGACAGAGATCCTGTGATGAAAGGTCGCTGAGTGAGTTGGGCATTGGGATTTCTCCTCGTCTCTTGCTAAGAGCAGACAACTCTTCCCGACTGCTTGACCATTATGATTATGTGTACTCACCTAGTAGAAGGTCTGGGTTTAACTCCCCAATGTCACAGACTGGTTTTCAGATGCATCCCATGGTGGCCGAAGCTTGGGATGCTTTGAGGCGTTCATTAGTTTATTTTCGCGGCCAACCTGTTGGAACGATTGCAGCATTAGATAATTCTGATGAAAAACTCAATTATGATCAGGTATGAGTCTTATAAGTTGTTAACTCAAAAGAACTTTGACTTCAATTTACTACTGAATTGGCAGATATTTGACCTTTTCAATCTATCTATAGTGTGCTTCGAGGACTTTTGTCTCACATGTATTTCCGAGTTGTCTCAGTTTCAATTGCTCTAAAGCTGCTAAGTTATTGTGATTCTTATTTGCAGGTGTTTGTGAGGGACTTTGTGCCAAGCGCATTGGCTTTTCTGATGAACGGAGAACCTGAGATTGTCAAAAATTTCATCTTGAAAACACTTCGACTTCAATCTTGGGAGAAAAAGATTGACAGGTTCCATCTAGGAGAAGGAGTAATGCCTGCCAGTTTTAAAGTACTCCATGATCCAGTTAGGAACAGCGAGACCTTGATAGCAGATTTTGGGGAAAGTGCAATAGGAAGAGTGGCCCCTGTTGACTCTGGATTTTGGTGGATTATATTGCTTCGGGCATATACCAAGTCTACGGGTGACATATCATTGGCTGAACTCCCAGAATGTCAAAAGGGTATGCGACTGATACTAAGTTTATGCTTGTCGGAGGGTTTTGACACATTCCCAACTCTTTTATGTGCTGATGGTTGCTGCATGATTGATCGCAGAATGGTAAGTTCCGATTTGTTGATGTTGGTTTGTCCATCTATAAACAGAATTTCATTTCAGGTGTCAAACTATGCCATCTCTTTCTCCCAATCAGAGGTTGGTTTTTGGTTTTTCCAGTTAAACTTTTAAAACTATGAGGATGCAGGATATGGTTTCATCCGATTGATAGTATTCTATAAACGGTCATATACAGTTTTCTTGTACAACAGCTAGAAATGGATATGTAGCTAACTCAAGTAGCTAGGTTAAGGATACATGTTCTTTCAGTTGTTTGAATTCATTCCTTGGGCAAATCACATGTTTCAGTTTTTCATGTACTTCAAGTTTTCAGACAAATTGTGTTTATATTCTATCAATGTATCTGATTTCAGTCATTTACCTTATCAGGATGTCTATGGGTATCCGATTGAAATTCAATCACTCTTCTTCATGGCTTTACGTAGTGCTTTACTTTTACTGAAACAAGACGATGAGGGGAAGGAGTTTGTTGAACGAATTGTGAAACGCCTTCACGCTTTAAGTTATCACATGCGGAGTTATTATTGGATTGACCTGAAGCAACTTAACGATATATACCGATATAAAACAGAGGAATACTCCCACACTGCAGTTAACAAGTTCAATGTAATACCTGATTCTCTTCCAGAATGGATTTTTGACTTTATGCCAACCCACGGTGGTTATTTTATTGGGAATGTTAGTCCTGCAAGAATGGACTTCCGCTGGTTTGCTTTGGGTAATTGCGTTGCTATCTTGTCATCTTTGGCGACCCCAGAACAAGCCACTGCAATCATGGATCTTATAGAATCAAGGTGGGAGGAGTTAGTTGGAGAAATGCCACTAAAGGTATGCTTTCCGGCCATAGAGAGCCATGAGTGGAGGATTGTCACGGGATGTGATCCGAAAAACACCAGATGGAGTTACCATAATGGTGGATCCTGGCCAAGTATGCTTCTGCATTCGGTTATCGTCAGGATTCAATTTCTATTTTAATGTGCTGTTGTACTTTGAATAACTTCGTAGTCGACGCGGATGTTGCATGTTCGTGCATATTTTCTTGAGGGTGAAGAATTTGCAGTTTTCACCTGCTTCTTGTTGCGTTTTATAATAGGATTCATTGGTCTTTTAAAGGAATTTCCAGCCACAGATTTTCTAATTTAGATGTACATTGCCAATTGCTAAACTTTGTTGCAGTGCTGTTGTGGCTTCTGACTGCTGCATGTATAAAAACCGGACGGCCACAGATTGCGAGGCGAGCCATTGAAGTTGCAGAGATGAGATTGTTGAAAGACAGTTGGCCCGAATACTACGACGGGAAGCTTGGCCGGTACATCGGGAAGCAAGCACGGAAAAACCAGACATGGTCTATTGCAGGTTACTTGGTGGCAAAACTGATGCTGGAAGACCCTTCTCATCTGGGAATGGTAGCATTGGAGGAAGACAAACAGATGAAACCCCTCATCAAAAGATCTAGTTCTTGGACTTTGTAATGAAAACATTTGATAGATATACTGATATTCTTCATGTCTGTCCTTGAGCATTTCACATGTAGCCATCCTGAATTAAGACAAAGATATCCTTAAAAATGAAAGACAAAGTGCATATATGTGAATCCTATGAAATACCCTTCTGATAATTGCTGTTCTGGATCTTTTTTATGATCAATTTCAGTGAAAAAGAAGAGTAAAGTCTTTTAGTGCAAGAATAAAGAATAAAAAATTACCAATGATTGAAAAATTTAACTATAAAAATTTTTAAGTTGGCCAATTTTTTTATTTGATTTGTTTTAATAAATTTTTTTAAAATTGATTAGTTAATTAATTAATTAATTAATCGGTCAATTTTTGTAAATTAATAATTTTTATTAATTAAAATTAATTGATTAATTTTTATTTAAAAATATATTTTTTAATTAAACTTTAAATTCTTCTTTAAGTAAGGATAATCACTGAAAACTTTAAATTTTTAAATTTTTCCAAAAGTAAGGACAATCGCTTAATCTTTTAAACCTTAAACTTCTTATTTTACTAATTAACTTTTGATTCAGTTTTTAAAATATTAAGAATTACAATAAATTAGAGTTGTAATAGAATTATTATTTTTCAATTTCATTACTATAAAGCTACAAACTTATTTATATAATTAAGTTCCTTCGATTAATATGGCAAATGAACCAATTTTTATGTATATAAAACAAAGAATAAGTATGCATTGATAAAAATTTATCTTAAATTTTAACAATATGTCTTATGAGTATTAGCTTCCACCATATGAGACCTACCCTATGAGCAAATCCTTTTAGTGAAATCAAAAAATAAATGATATTTCTAGATATGTTATGTGTTTAAAATATTAAATATTAAATTATATGTTAATTAAATTTAACTAAAATTTATTGTTTAAGTTCAAATCAAATTTACTTTCTATAATTAATTAAATTTAAACGAAATTTATAGTACAATTAAATTAAATTGAATTGAAATTTTAAATTAAAATCTTTTAGTGAAATCAAACAATAAATAATATTACTAGGATTGAGAATATGTCTATTTTTATAATTAATTAAATTTAAATATAATTCAAGTATAATTAAATTAAATTGAATCTAAATCTTATAATTTGATACGTCCTATAGTCCCATTCTCGGATTCCGTTTTCTAGATTCGGGAAAAAATATAAATTTTCTGGAGAATGAAATTATCCAACCTATTTGTCTAAATATGGTTGGAAATGTTGGTGAAAATTTAAAGAGGTAAAATGCTATTAAATATTTGATATACCATATTAAGTGAAATAAACTATATTTACAAAGTGTAAGAAAATAGGATACTAACAAATTTCCAAAAACAATACCTCATTATAGAGACTTTTAAAGGTAATATTTATTATTATTCTTTTTTTAGATTATATATATATATATATATATAACTAAAATATTCCAATTATCGCTCTTTATTTTTCAATAAAATATTTTAATTAAAAATAGCTCACGCCTATAATAAAAAAAACTAAATTTGTAATAATAAAAGAAATAAAAAAAGAGAATTAAATATCTAAATATAAAATCTCCACAAAATAGACCAACAAAGACTCCTCTCCGTCTCTGTTTCTTCTTCTTTGTCAACGTCACATTCTCAATGTCTCAATAAATACCAACAAAGCACCAACTTGAACACCACCGGAGACAACCTATTCCTGACGTACCATTTTGCCGCCGGTGAATTTTTTGGGGAGATTTTTCCGATGAAGGCGCAGAAGAAACCGATCCACGCCGTCTCGACATGGGTCCGGCGGCAGCCGCCGAAAGTCAAGACCTTTTTGGCGATGGTGGCG
Organism: Erythroxylum platyclados; assembly: GCA_027563515.1. Taxonomy (NCBI): domain Eukaryota; kingdom Viridiplantae; phylum Streptophyta; class Magnoliopsida; order Malpighiales; family Erythroxylaceae; genus Erythroxylum; species Erythroxylum platyclados. The sequence continues at coordinate 24,791,624 of JAOQMM010000172.1, read as the reverse complement.
GGTATCGCGACTTTGGTCCTCCTTAGGTCCATTGTTCATGAACACGACAACCTCTTCGTGGCTGCTGAGGCTGTCCACTCTATTGGAATCTGCGTCCTTATATACAAGCTCATGAAGGAGAAGACTTGTGCAGGTAATCATAATTGTTGCGAATGAAGCTTTCTATTGGACTCTTTTGGTTGTTTTTGGCTGTTTTTGTGGCGCGAAGGCTTCGTTTTGTGTGGTGATATGTTGGATGGTGCAGTGAACTGCGGGAATTTTTTATTTTCCTTTTTAATGTGGTATGGTCTTTTAAGGATTTAGTTGAGTTCATAAGATTGTTTTCATTGTTTAATGATGGTTTTGAGTTTGTTGGCTTGCTGGGAGAGGGATTGTTTAAGAAAGTTGAAATGTTTAGGTTGGAGATGGAAATTAAGATTTGAAAAATGAAAAAAAGATATGAACTTTTTTTCCACATGAAGCTTAAAATCTTCTTTCTGTTTGCAATTGTAGGGTTGCAACTGAAAGAGAAAAGAAGGGTTTCTTTTTTTTTTGGATTAAAACTTCACCAATAACAAAAATCCAATCATGGGAAATATGAAAATCTTGCACAAATGCTACATGATTCTTTATGTGATATGGCATTTGTTTTGTGTGCTAGTGCCAAGTGACTTCTTTGCATAGTAAACTGAATCCATAAATGGCACCATCCGCAGGATTTCTAGCCGTTTGCCCGGTATTCTGAGGCTCTGTTTCATTTCAGCATTATCTAATATGTTTTGATAAAGAGAAATGACTTTTTCAAGTTAAGATTATTCACTTTGTAGCTCATGTTACTCATTGTGACTTTAAAACTTCACTGGAAAATGTTGTTTTCTTTGATAGGCAATGCGTCTGTGTCTTAGAACTTTGTTACTTGTTTAGGTTCCTCCAATTAAATTGGAGAATTTTTTAGCTGATATTTGTAGTCTATCAGTAGCTTTCATGAATTATTCATATACAGTTTAGTTTGGCTAAATTTAGTACTTTTTGTTTGATGTGCAGGCCTATCACTCAAAACGCAGGAGCTGACAGCTCTTTTCTTAGCCGTCAGGTTATACTGCAGCTTTGTCATGGAATATGATATACACACACTACTTGACTTGGCCACATTGGCAACAACCTTGTGGGTTATTTATATGATCCGTTTCAAACTAAGGTCTAGTTACATGGAAGAGAAAGACAACTTTGCACTATATTATGTGGTATGTACTACTTTTAAAACTCAAGACATTTGATGAGGTGGTGTGGATTCTTCTTGTGAATATGTTTTTGACCAATATTTGGTTTAGAATTCTTTCAGACAAATGATTCTGTCATATAGGATTGGAATATGGCCTTCCATCTCTGTTAGTAGATTTTGTGCCTATTGTATGCCGTATGTTCAAAGTAGATTCCTCCCCATTTCACCAGGCCATTTTATCTTCTTTTTCTACCTCAGTTGTTCACTTATTCATATACCTAGTAACATTGTCTAGGTTGTTACATCCTTTTGGGTGGTTTACTAGTCTATTCACTAGTGTTGTATTCTTAGCCAATGATGTTAATGATGATTTCTTTGCTGCTGAGGGATGTTACTTTAATTTTCATATCTTTGACTCCTGTACTTATTTTTTCTTTGCAGGTGGTTCCTTGTGCCATTTTGGCTTTACTGATTCACCCAACGACTATTCATAATGTACTGAACAGGATCTCATGGGCATTCTGTGTCTACCTGGAGGCTGTTTCTGTAGTACCGCAGTTGCGGGTTATGCAGAATACCAAGGTATTGGTTTCACATCATGGAAGATACCTGTTCAGGAATTCCTGGAAACTAATTATGTGTTTGGCTGCTTTCAGATTGTTGAGCCATTCACTGCTCATTATGTATTTGCATTGGGTGTTGCAAGGTTCCTAAGTTGTGCTCACTGGGTTCTTCAGGTTTGTTCTTACTGTTGAATATCCAAATCTATGGTTTGACTTGAGGAGCTTGTTAGTCGGCATCTAGGAATTCTATCTCCACTTTTAGACAATTGAATGGGAAGGATGGTCAGATCTTCTCTAACTAGTTTGGAGCTAGTTCTATCTACCACGCTATTATTTCTGACCCGATAATAGAAAATGTCAAGCTAGGACTTAGATTGTTTTAATGTACATTGCAGTCAACCTCGTGAGACAGGACTGACATTACTTTGTATCTAATCTACCTTGTAGAACTTGCATTTTGGTTCCTGCATCATAATAGGAAACTTTTTATGCTAAAAACGGTTTTGAGATTGCTTTAAGCATTTTTATCCATCAGTAATCCTATAAGCATCTTACCATTTTGTTTTCTATCATACTAGCTATGTTGTAGGTGCCTTGTCGTGTTTAGTCATTTCTACCATTGGACCGTGATTCCTGTGTTTGGGTTGAATAAATTGCATGATTATGTACTAATGCTACTTGCGAAAACATTCATTTCACGCGTCTGTTTCTTGGCGGAAAATGTTACGTTTATTAACAATTTTTTCAGACACATGGCCTATGTTTAAACATTTTATCGGTTGTGGTAGCTTCTGCGTGTTCGTATTATGTTCTTATGTCGGTATAAGGTTGCTCTTTCTTTGGATGTAATGTTTTTCTGTTATTTGTGGCTTTTATGAAATGAATACTCTCACAACTTTCTCTGAATTCAAATTCTCACTTTCTATGAACATTGAACAGGTTTTAGATAGCCGTGGACACTTACTGGTTGCTTTGGGGTATGGATTGTGGCCTTCTATGGTTCTAATCTCAGAAATTGTTCAGACTTTCATCTTAGCAGATTTCTGTTATTATTACGTCAAAAGGTATGTTCATGATTCTGACATCTTGTTGATTCCGAAGAACACAAAGAATGCTATCCTGCAATTGCTGCTTGTTCTCATTATCGTCCTTTGTTTGATCTGCAGTGTGTTTGGAGGACAACTTGTTCTTCGAATTCCTTCCGGAGTGGTGTGACTGGGGAGCCTCTTCCAGTGTTAAGTCACAAGCAATGTTACTCCTTTGTTTCTCTGGATCGGCTGCGGTTTTCCATTGCAGTCATGACCAACTTGTAAAGCTGGGAATACTGGAAAATTGATGAATGTATTTGGAACATAGTTTCAGAATTGAATCAACTTATGCCATCCAAATGCTAATCAGTGTAAACTAGTTTCCTACATTTACATTCGGACCAGTTTCCTGTATCTTGGTCAGTTGGTCTAATATGAAAGTTAAAAAGAAAGGTAGCTGTCTTTGAAAATTCAAAAGGCCAGTTCAAAGGAACTCAGAATACAATAAAAATGAACAAGAAGCCAACCACTGTGTTACAGTGACCGATATGCCAGTGGCATCACTTCATAATCACCAAGGATATGCACAATCATTAAGTAGTATAGATGCAAACAAATAGTTTCAACATGCATTCTCCGGGGCTTTACCCAAAGACTTGTGCAAACTATGAACTGCGGATGTTCTGTTACTAGACATCATAATTCTTCTAACGATCTAAAATGTTACGGATGAGTTGTTGGTTCATATGACAGATTCCTCATATGTGTCTACAAATAAATCGTGAAACAAAGATCAATGATTTCAAAGTTCTAATAAAGACTTTCCACTGATGAAATCAACTACTTGGGCGACTGCCTGGTCAAGCACTGCAGTAACTGCAGCCAAATTCTGCAGAAATTCCTCCGCGGGTGGCTTGTCACCGTCCACTATATCAGTCACAGCCTTCAAAAATATTAAAGGGACTTTCAAAAGATCAGCAACATAGGCAACAGCTGCTCCCTGAAACACAAATTTCTAGCATAATGACTTGATAAAGCATCTAAATTCAAAGAAAATAGTGATAGAATCTTTAGTCATCGATGCAGGTTATGGCTTATGGATGCACAGTAAACTAATAGGATTCCTCCTACTCTATGTTTATTGGAAAGCAATGATGCCATTGACAATTCATCAAAGATGTCAACAAAAGAAAATTTCAGCTTTACCTCCATATCTTTAACAGTAGCATCATTTGCGATTATTGATGATTCATCTTGTGGGGACATATCAAGTGAGTCGCCAGTTGACAATTTACCAATCTGAAATAAGAACATGCATATTAAAAACCACTGAACGCATCCAGAAATTTTGCAAAGAAATCATGCCAGAGAAAAAAGGACACAACAACCTTTAAATTAAGCTCTTTCAATAGATTAGGTGCTGGGAAGGACTTCTTCAAACCAACTCCATACAGATCAAAAACCTGTAACAAGTAGTCGATTGAAAATTATGCACTGAATACCAGTAACATCTGGTTTTACGTGATTACTGAAGTAATTCCTTCAAAAAGTACAATGGTGAAATTGATAACCAAACATCATCCAAGAGTTAGATTATTTGTGCCTATTATTGTTTTTTCTTGAGATTTATGACTCCAAGCAACCAGATTTTCAAGGATGTTTAGTGATTTTACGCACTACACTAAGTTTTTAGGTTGGAAATGTAGGTATTCTACAAAATTAGTCTTTTTTCTGAAAAAGAACAAGAAAATGAAAAATAAGCAAATCACTCGGTTGTCAACTTTTCAACTTCATTTGAGGCGACCAATCTGAGTAGAGCAGAACAAAAAAATGACAGTTCAGCTTCCTTTGTTATGCTAATGAAGTAGGAAGTACCTCATATAAAGTAGGCAATACTTACAGGAATAGGGATTCTTCTGTCGTGAAAAGCAACATCAGACACAAGATAAACATCACCAATAGATGCTCCTTTGGCCTGGAAGTGTGTCAACATTAGTGCCAAAGAGTTTCAAAATGACATGTATCAGATTCAAAATGACATGTATCATTGTGTTGTAGATATCATCAGAAAATATAGTCCTACACCTGAGTTCTTTTATTAAACGAAGGAAAAGCTCATTTAATTACAGGTAACTATTCAAAGAGAAACCAGAACAGAGAGTTAATAAGGTGAATCATAACACTAAATCTTGAAAGAAAAGATCATCCACTGGCCAAATGGCATTACGAATTCATAAGTTAAATGAAAATGTGACCATCAATTATATCAAAAGTACATAATGAAATAGGCAAGAACAAGAACAAGAACACACCTTAAAGCCACCAGAAGTTCCTGCATTGATAATCAAATCTGGCTTTAATGTTTGAATAGCAGCATAGGTCACAAGAGATGCAGAAACAGTGCCAACGCTGTCAACCCCTGAAAAGAAAACAATATGAAGAGAGATTGGAATAGAAAACCACTGGGAACCAAGAATCAAAAGGACAAACTTTATCCCAGTTTCTAAGGATCCCAATAAAGCAAGCAATGGTAACTCATGATCTGAAGTAGAAACTAGGAATTGGTTATCAGAGCTCAACACGAGGATGCTTATAGAATCTTCAATAAGTATGAAGCTAAGAGAACAACAAGCAAAATTAAAAAATTACCCAAAGTGGGGTCTTTTCCAGGCCAGACTAAATCAATTTGAAGATCTTTATAAGTACCATGGAATCGAACCCAAGGAACCCCACTTGGAAACCTGCAACATCATGCTTAGCCTATTATTGATCCCAGCCTCCATATATGGAATATTCACATGCTGAGCCACTTCTCAAGCTTATCAACTATAAAGCAACGGCTCATGACAAATATATTCCACTAATAAGCCAAAAACAAAGCACAAAATACTAATGAAAAGGACTTTCTTCGGATAATTGATGAAATATACTATGTAAATGAATAGATATTAATGGAAACGAAAATCAAATGAAACTAAGCAGCATTATGATTGATTAGAGAATCACCCAAATGATTTTTAAGGAAAATTTAATAGAAAAGTACACAAAAGGTTTCAAATTTTGGGAAATGGAAGTTACGAAGTGTCAGTTTCCTCCTTGAGCTCGAACTTGTTCACCACAGGCATAGCTTCCGTTTGCATGGCTGTTACTCACAGTAAGATAAAAAAAGAGTTCAATAAAAAATCTACAGTAAAAACCCAGAAAAGAACACGTTGAAACCATAGAAACTGAAGAGAAGTACCGATGATGATGAGAATGGACGAAATTGGGCGGCGCTCTTTATCTGAACCAACCATGGCTTCCTCTGCAACGTCTCCTTTCTCGCCGTGAGGAGCCATTGCCGCTTACTCTATTCCCTCTCTCTCAGTACGTATGTGTTTTGTGTCGTTTGTTTGTCGCGAAAAACGTTGGCGAGAAAGTAGTGTTTGTTTTCCCGGAAAATAAGAAAGACTAAAACGAGACTGTTTGGATAGTTATGTTAAATTTGTGAACAGAACACTATTGTAAATTACGCATTTGAGCTTTAACCAAACACGGCCTTGTGGGTCCACTGAAGTCTATTATCATTTATCACTTTGCTTTTATTTATTTAGTATCTTTTTTTGACTCTTATTTAAAAGAAAAAATTATTTATTGATATTACCATCCAAAATACATATTTAATTCACCTATATATGTATTTAAGCATGAAGAAGAAGTTTTGAATTATTAATGAATGTTAATAATTCATATATTATATTTTAATTAAATTATCTCCCTATTTAATCGATTTAAGCTAAATAATTACCATCTAACTATTTTTCAAATATTATTTTCATTTTTTAGTTTAAGAGAAAAATTTTATTTAGATAGAATTTTGCATGATTATTCATAACAAATGTTTTGAATTTTCTCCTTTTAATATTTAATAAAAATAAAAAAATAAATTGAATTTATAAATATCACAACAACATCATCAACAACTCAGCAAAAAATTTCGTTGAAATGCAGGGTTTGGAAAAATTCAGTAATACACAGTCTTACTGTTAACTGATAGAGATGCTATTTTCAAATGAAATAAAAAATAAAATATTAAAAAGTACTATACTAAATAATACGATAAAGAATAAATAAATAAATAAGTCAAAAGTCAACGAACTCTAATACATAAGGTTCTCCGCTTTGCGATGATTTGGAGAGAGATATCAATTACACGAAGTCTTTCCTTTATATTTTTACAAAGAGAGTATTTTCGTGATTCGAGCTTAATAATAATAATAATAATTAAAAAAATGAGACTTTTTGAATTTATAAATATTAATTAAATTAAATCCGTAATGAATGATTTATTTAAATCACGTGATTTATAAATTATTACGTGTATCCAACGGTTTATTTAGTGTATACCTAAATAATAATGTTTACGTGTTCATCATTCTATATAAAAAGAAGAAGAAAAATAAACTTGAATTTTTATTAATTTTGTCGTAAACTTGGAAACTTGGGACTGTTGTCTCCTATAGAAAAAGGACTACTCAGATACTTAGGAATCCAATGCCTGTCAGTGTCTATGGGTGTCTCCTGACAATCCAGTTCATTGCTAGTTCTGGCAGCTAATTCAACTATGTGCTTACAATGATCAGAACAGAACTGGCATGGAATTCTGCTCCAGGATATTAGAAGAATTTGGGATTCCTGAAACAAGAATTTTCTTCACCAGATTCCTTACACTTTGTGGATAGGAAAGGGTAATTTCTGCAGAAACATTTGCAGCTTCAAACTTCTGTCACTTTCAATACCTAATTAAAAATTTTTCAATGAGTTGGGTACAAATTGTATCCTGGATAACAAGGATATGTTGAGGTTATGTATCAAATCTTGATGAGAAGTGTTTGAAAGGTCCAATAGACTAGCAGGAAATGGGAAAGACGCTGAAGAGTTCTTATCCTGGAGCTGTCATTAGGGAGAGCAGGAAAAGTGTCTGGAAGAGGCATTGCACACTCCTCTCCAATGAAATATATTCTTCGAGGCATTGCCCATCCGTTCCTTAAGGTGAATGTTCGTAAGTCCTTTTTGATTAGTATATCGGTAGTGACTGATCCGGCTTGCTCATTACTAACTTGTACCAATTCATCATTAACATAAGGTAATCCCCAGAAAAGAGCAACCTCATCTGCAAAAATTGACAGGCCTTTATCTGATATGATTGAACAGGAAGATTCTAATGGTCCACATCGTAATACGAGGAAAATTCATTTGATTTCGGGTCTTAATCATGTACCTGAATAGCCAGCAGAGGGAAGCATTGTATTACTGAAGCTGTACACAGTTGTGTTTTTCCTGAAACCTGGATGTTGTATCAGTAAATTCCAATCAGAGTAGTTCCTAACATAGTTGTAGTTAGAGATTGTCACTTTCACCCTCCAGTGATCCACATAATTGGTCTTAACATGCCAGTGGACTCTAACTGGACACATATGATCACTGCATTCCACAATGTCTGATTCTTTCCCATCCCTGATATACCAGAGACACAGAGAATAAGAATCATAATAGTTAGATTAGCAGATAAACCAGCGATTCTCCCAATAAGCGTGTGTTTCGATCCTGTAGTTTTTGTGATCGAGATGCAGAACAAACCTTATACATTGGCCTGACATTTGTCCTGGTCCTTTACATCCACAGCTGCACTCAGGACATGAAGTAACTTTCGGATTATAGAATGTCGAGAGTGAGACGCAACAACTAGGAGTTTCACTAGCCAAAAAGCTAGAGTAAGTGCAGGTTGATTTCCAGGTTCCTGACAGAAACATGATGCATCTAATCAGATGAAAATTTGTGTGAATGAAGACTTAAAACTCTCTGAAAATGAAGGAAACACACATGGAGTACTTACTAAAAACCTGGATTTCTCTTCTACCCCCTATATCTGAAGACTTGGTGGGATCAGTATCCGAAACCTGACTACAGGTGTAACCAGGAGCTGGTGCCAATAATGTAAGGTTGGCAGGTGGGTAGCCAGTGGAATTGGGCTCCAAGCTCCCAACTGTCATTTCAAAGACGGAGTAAGATCTCTTCGGATCAATGGCATAGCCAGAGATTAGGCCACCACGGCAGCAGTTTTCCGACATGTTTTGAGGCGAGGTATATGGCGCGAGATCAGCAATAACAGGGTTCGTCTTGCAAGAATGTGGGATTCGGTACTTGAAGGATGAGCAGTCCCCTTGTACAGTGGCAAATGCACCAGACATTGTCCAGATAACCTCACCCTTTGTCCACGTCCATCCCAAGCTCCAATCCGGACTCTCGATGTGCCGATACTGATAGTAGTTTTGGATGGTTACCCTTGCCTGAAAGAAAATTCCAACTTAGAATGTTAGACTCCTGACAGGAACCATCTCAAATCTGAATTTTCTTGAACACAGGAATTTGATTAATATGGTAACATAAGAACTTCTGTGATCTAAAGTATGGGCTGAAAACTCCTGGAATTTCTTCAGGTACCATGACGACTCCTGGAATTTCAACTAAAGCAAAGCTTCGACTCACCACATATCCATCATTTGTCCAATCATGGATATCAAAAGTGATTGTGATGTTTCCATCAGGATCCAAAGGGTCGTAACAATCTGCAGAAGTTACAAAAACTGCAGATTCAGCCAAAAGGGTAAACAAATTCTACTCCTGATCTGTGAAACTCAAGAAGCAAATATGAATAAAGAGTTGTTGCCTGAAAAAATGCAGAGAGAAATTAACACTACAAAGGACGAGAATAGCTTCATCTTTTCTTGGAGATTGGTGGAATGAGATAGATTCAGGTTGGTTACTCTATTCTGAACCTCAATTTTGCACGGTTTGAGCAAGAAAAGGAAGGCTCTCCATCAACTTCAAGGTTCAGAAAGCTGCCAAGAAGCACTAATCATTGTCGGTAATATCAACTTGGCATATCCTGACAAGTTGGAATCCAAAGATACCAGCTCGATCAGGCCTTAAAAGATGCTTCAGAATGCATACAAACCTACAGCAACATCAAGTCTTTTGGACACTATCAATTTCTTCCTACAATTTCAACGATAATCGAAGTCATCATCAATCAACAATATAACATTTTTAATTTTTTTTAAGAACATGTTGAACAGTACAGGTGAAATATCCTGAGCTCATGCTTTATGTTCCTTCCTGGAGTTATTCTGATACTTAAGAACATGTTGAACTTTGTTTATAAAAGCATGTTACGTACCAAGTTCATCAGACTGATCCAACTAAGAATCTCAAAACTTTAAGGTCTTAAACTTCATAATATGCTAAGTTGGCCAAAAACTTTGTGTATCCAGTAACAGAACCCGAACAAATGCCCATTAGGAGACACGGGAAGGTAGCCAATAAGAAGAGGCTATTAGAAGAAAATTAATTAAAAAAAGAGACTATTAAAAAAAATTAATTCATTTATTTTAGCTTATAAAATTATTAATTTATGAAATTAATTGATTAATTAATAAACGTGTCAGTTTTTATCAATAAGCGTTATTAAAGAGAATCAAATCAAATAATTAAAAACCGAACCAAAAATTAATCGATTCAAAATTTTCATCATTGAATTGATTAAACCAGTTGATTTTTTTAATCATTGGCGTTAAATTTGTAAACTCTGAATAAATCAAGTATGTCTTGTAATTTTAAATTATTGATTAGTAAAATAATTTAATTAAAATACGACATTTACATATTATTATATATGTCTATCATTAAACGGTCTGGGCAGTTCAACCGTTAAAATTTTGAAACAATCAACTTTTTAATTTAGTTTTTAACTTCCCAGTCCGATTTACTTTAATAATCTTTGTTGTTAAAAATAATCAGTTTATTAATTAATAAGTCAATTTTTGTAAACTATTCGATTTTTATAAACTAAAATAAACTAATTAATTTTCATTTAAAATTCTCCCTTCTCAATTAAACTATAAATTAAGGACATACTCATTCAATTTTATTCAATCTTTAATCGGTTTTATGAGGCTCTAATACCGGTTGAATCTTTTAAACCTTAAATTTTTTATTTTACCAGTTTAACTTTCAGTTTGATTTTTAAAACATTAATATATACATATTTCCTAAAAAATATTACACTCTTTAATACATTATACATGCTTACAATATGGTCAAGAGTTCTGACTTCCGTTGATAATCACCAACTTGAGTTTGTCTTTTGATATATATATATATTAACAGGCATAATCGATATATCTAATTTGTATGTTATTATATAGTGTTAAATTTTTATTTAATGGACATTTAAATTACAATAATTGTGGATTCATGTATTAAAAAAAACAATATTACTTTATTATCGGGAATTGACCCAAAAGAGAGGAACTGAAGTACTGAACATCGATAAGAAAGGGAAAGGACATGAAAAGGGTTAGATTTGATGATTTCACTTATTTGCATGGCCAACTTTTTGAACTTTTGCTTTGTTTGGTAATTCACTTGAGCCAAATTTTAATTAATAACTATCAACATTACTATATTTAAATGGGTCATTAATTATAAGTTTGTCGAATATGAAACCAAATTAATAAAAAAATAGTAAAAGAGATTATTTTATTTGACATAAATGTAATTATTTCTATCAAGATACCAGTCATTTTCCTAATAATGCTATATAAATAGAGACTATAATGGACCAAGTTAAGGTAGGTTTCGATTAAAAAATCAACCGGTTCAGATAGTTCAATCTTGAAAATCTTAAACCGACTAATTTTTCAGTTTAATTTTTAACTTTTCGATTTATTTTACTTTAATAACTTTTATTGTTAAAATAGATCAATTTATTAATTAATCGATTGATTTTTATAAACTAATCGATTTTTATAAACTAAAATAAACTAATTAATTTTCATTTAATAGTCTTCCTTTTTAATTAAATTATAAATTAAAAAAGTCTCCTTCAATCTTATTTCAAATTCTTCAACTTTATTCAATTTTTAACCAGTTTTATAATGGTTTAATACCAATAGAATTTTTTTGAGTCTTAAACCTCTTATTTTATCAATTTAACTTTCGGTCCTTTTTTTAAAACATTGAAATTACGTTAAAGGTAAAATGGCCTAGCTTGGTGATCATTGCCGATAACTTGAGTTCAATCTAAAAATTCCATTTAGAGGTATTAATTTTAACCTGACTTATCCTGATTTTGACCCGGGTTGTGTGACCAGCTCACCACTTCCAAAATGACGTCGTTTTTGACAATTTTTGGGAAAAAAAAAGACGGGTTAGGTTGGCCCGGCTCTCTCATGGCTCATCGGGCCATGGGTAAGCCACGGGCCGGCCAACTTTGGCCCATCGGGCCACCCACCCCTCCCGGCCCGGCCCATTGACTTCTTTAATTCCATTAGACTCAAACCACATCTAAATAATATTATTATGGTAAAAAGAGTCGTTTTGCTAACAGAGAATTGAATCTTTCAAACTTTTGATTTGAATTTCGGATCGATCCATCATGCTCAATTTCAATCTGAATCTAACCCGTTAGTTTCAAAATAGATTAGACTAAACTAATAATGTTAACCTTACCTGTAGAAAGATAGCTTAGTTTGGACAAGGGAAAGTCCAGTCATCTACATCAAATAATTGTCCACATTTTTGTTTATCTTATAATATACTGGGACAGTATATTCGAGGGAGAACTGTTGGATATTTTGTTTTAATTTCTTCATGCATTTTAGAAATTTTTCCTACCATACATTAAAATAATTATTTAGTGAATTTAGTTATTCCCAAATATCTTTATCATTTAGCTGTGCGTTAGAATCATTGTTACAAAAAAGAAAAAAGAAACAACCTTCTATTTGAAGTTTTCCGCCTTATACTGTTTAACTCGGGCCTAATTCAACCCAAAATTTAATTAAATTCAAACTATTTGAACTAAACATAACCTATGAAAGCAGGGGGCTTGTGAAGCTTTTAAATTTTTTTTGATAAGCATTGAAAATTTCCAATGTCTGAAAATATTTTCCTAAGT
>JAOQMM010000172.1:24753388-24770640 GCA_027563515.1 Erythroxylum platyclados | reverse complement strand
TATGAACTGTTTACTTAGGCATCATTAGAAAATAGTTATAAAAATTATGAGGAAACAACATTAAACTATTTATTTCCCAATAATTTATTGACTTGGTACTTAATTTTTAATCAAACTAATTACAAAACATGGTCAAGACATGTGTTATTATAATTCTTTTAAGTTGTTGCTCAATAATAGACATTAAAGTATTTATTTCTCAGTAATCCATTGATTTGATATTTAATTTTTAACCAAAACCCAATTAGACAACATGGTCAAGACATGTGTTACACAAGATGTATATTATTATAAAAGTCTAATCATATGGTCATTATTTTATTATTATTACCGGTTATTGACATTAAATAAATAACTAGTATTTATGAATATAAAAATAATACTTTAAGGTTAGTTATCCTTTAAATTTATAAATCAAAATGATATCCTTTTAAATAATTAACCCGTCATTTTGATTGTAAAATTTGGCTTGGTTAGATCTTTTGGACCGGACTTCACCTTAGTGTCCAAACATAAAACCAACCCAAATCTCAATCAACAATATGCTCTGTTGTCTGTAGTCAATTTCACTAATTAAGGTCACTTTTTGATATAATTGGTTAAACTAATGTCATTTTATTATTAAAATTTTTCAAATTTGCATACTAAAAATGACTTTATTTTAAATTATTAATTGAATAACATTATTTTGATTAGAGAATTTGAATAGGTTAAACTTTTCAGACTAGACTTCGGCCTAACCACAAACTTAACCTGAATTGAAACTCAATCAATTCTAGGTGGCCGAGCTCATATTGTCAACTCTACATGTACTTGGTCTATTGTCTATTCCAATTGGCAACTTGTGCAAGTCTCACATATCTTAACTTTGCCTCTATAAGTACATTTGAGAGCTCCAGAGGGAGTTTACTCATCAAAGAAGAAGAGGAAACAGATCAACAGAACATGGCTTCGCAGGTCGATGCAGGCATAGTTGGAGATGAAGAAAATGTCATTGGCAAAAACACAGTCCGGCCATTTGCTTCGACACCAATGTAAGTGTCTTCTCAATCCTAGTGATTATATAGTTTACCCTTCTCTCCCACTTTCTTGGAGTTTGTTAGTTTTTTGTGTCAAAACTTCAAAACCATGGGTGTTTAACACTTTAACTTGGTTGTTTGATTAACGTTTTGCAGTTCTGATCAGCAACCGACTGTTGTAGGAAAGAAGCCAAAGGGTTCTGCTACTGTTGGAAAGATACTAGGCTTGGAAGAGTTCTTCTCTTCGACGGTACTAAGTTCTTACAAATCAACTTCATAGTATCACTACATAAATCATATGTACATTCAATCTAACTTTGGTCTCTCAAGTTCCATACATACGTATATTGTTTGTTAGATAAAAATAGGAAACAGTTTCATGGCTGATAAAACAATACCATATACATGATATCAGAACAATGGTTTTTACGATTAGCAGATATGGAGAGCTTCTGTTGCAGAGCTTATGGGCACAGCAGTTCTCGTCTTCGCATTGGACACCATAGTTATATCGACCATTCAGACAGGAACTGATATGTCCAACTTGATCTTCTCAATCCTGGTGGCCATTATCATCGCAATTCTGTTGATCGCCACCTTCCCGATTTCAGGTGGCCATATCAACCCTATCGTCACCTTCGCTGCTTTCCTCACCGGTCTCATTCCACTGTCAAGGACCATCATATACATTTTTGCTCAATGTGTTGGTGGCATTCTGGGTGCACTAGCTCTAAAAGCTGTGGTCAACTCCAGCATTCAGAGTACGTTCTCGCTTGGTGGGTGTACTCTCACGGTGGTTGTACCACCAGGTGACGGTGGACATGATCCTGCGGTGGTTGGTATTGGGACAGGACAGGCTCTTTGGCTCGAGATCATATGTGGGTTTGTGTTTCTTTTTGCTTCTGTGTTGATGGCTTTTGATCATAGACAAGCCAAGGGGTTGGGTCGAGTCACCGTTTGTGTCATTCTAGGGATAGTTTTGGGACTTCTTGTGTATGTGTCAACCGCCGTGACAGCTATCAAAGGGTACGCCGGAGCTGGGCTGAATCCGGCAAGATGTTTCGGCCCTGCAGTTGTGAGAGGTGGATATTTGTGGAATGGCCACTGGGTGTTCTGGGTTGGGCCTGCTTTGTCTTGCTTGCTGTTTGCAGCTTATACGAGGGTGATACCAACCCAACTTTTGCACACCATTGAATAGGGATGAAAATTAGGCGAAGTGCAAGTTAACCCAAATATTATTAAAAAGGTTTGAATATTCTAATTTATAGTTGAAAATATTATTACTTTTATAATATTATTTAAAATAGTTCAAAAGTTCATATCGAATTTTTGATGATAATAAATAAGAGATAGTTGATAATAATAATAATAATAAAACAACAACAACATTCGTTAAGAGTCTCACAAAAATGCGAGGCCTTGAGAACTTTAGTAATTAGTAACCTTAATCTTACCAGATAGAGAGGCTGTCCCGACATAGAAGGTAATAATACTGTTGTTGTTTTTATGTCTGACTTGTATAAAAGGTCTTAGATTACTTAGTTTCTTTACTAGTAGAAAAAGAAAAAAAGGAATTATATTTCTATGTCAGAACTTGTATTATATTCCAACTTTGATACAAAACAAAATATATTTCTGTATTATTAATAAACAAAAAGTAGGTTTGACTTTAATAAATAATAAAAATTCTAATATAAAGTAAAAACACATCTTTAACACAAAATATTGAAGAACTAAAGGATAATAATTAGTAAATTATATATTCTAAATAAATAATTTAATAAATTAATATTTTCAGACATATAATAAGTTTGATCTTAATAAATAATAAAGAACTTTAATATAAAGCAAACATGCATCTTTAACACGAAATATTAAAGAACCGAAAAGAATTGATTATAATATTTTTCTTTTATTAGTTAATAAATAAATTATAAATTCTAAATAAATTATTTGATAAATTAATATTTTCAGACAAAAAATAAGTTCGATATTAATAAATAATAAAGAAGTCTAATATAAAGCAAACACATATAAAACTAAATACGTAATTTTGAATTAAAATTCATTAGGTTTTGAGGTCAAAATCTATCACTTTATTTACTCCTTAGAAAATTAGACAACACATTTTCCTTTTGCTAAAAGAAATAAATGATATGCCACTAAAATGGTAAGTGCAACATCACATCTTTGTAAAGAAATGTTCATCAACCATGATCGTCAAGTTTAATGACAATTGTAAATTAGTAACAAGTTTTCTTGAAAAAGGTTTGTGTTGACTAACAATGTTATGGATCTCCCACTAAAGGAAAAACCTATGCATCTCCTTTTAAGTGCCTTGTTTTCGTTGAATGATTCCATTTTTTTTTCCAAGCTTTGATTGAGGATTGCTAAGATTTCCACTTAGGTCGGCCTTAGTTTTCCATCAAAATGTTGTAAAAGCTACTTTGGTTCTTGGCTCTTTTGGATCATCACTTAAAAGTATCATCACTTTGTTCATCTCCACTAACCCTTGTTTATGGACAACACAAATGGATTCTTTGCACAATACATAAGGAACAAACTCAACTAAACATTCAAACTTTTTAGTCAAACCCACTCTTCAATTCTTTTCTAAATTTATTGCTTAAAAAATTACCCACTTTCTTTTTTTCCAAAGAATATTTCTTCAATATTTTATCTTAAGGTAAATTATACAAACCTCTCATATGATTTAAGTAACTTTATAAAAATTCTCTAATCTTTAAAATTTTCAAAAAAGTTCTTTGTAATTTTTAGTTTTTTTAAAAATTCTTTTTCTTAGACTTTTGTTAAAAATATATAATAATAAATACATAAAATGAACGTCACATATAAATCAATCAATTATTATTGACATTTTCATTATTTTAAAAAAATTATTATTAATATAACGATTTAACTCAAATCTTAAACTTAATTTAAATTAATTAAACTCGAATCCAAATAATAATTTATTATAATTTTCTTAAATTATTAGTTTGAGTTATATTAATTAGTTCGGGTGAGATTTCAAAATTGGGTTAAGTTATAATATGAGTAATATTTAATTGGTTACATGTGATATTCATATCACACATGTTTTATTATTATTTTTTAACATAATTATATAAAAAAGAATTTTCTAAAAAAATGAAAAATATAAAAAAAAATTATTGTTACTTAAATTACACAAGAGTTACTGTGTATTTTAACCTTTTACCTTGTGGTGGATATTTATGTTTCCCATTATTACTTTAAGAGATCATAATTACATTGAAGTGCTTATATGTATTGAGTCAAATTTTGTGGATAGACACACCAAAGTTTCAAACTTTCATGCAGTAAATTCTTCCACTTATAGTATTGAGCAAACGAAGAGTATTGATACCCTCTACCACCATTTCTGCTATATTCTCCACCGCTTAATGTGGCAGTAAGACCTCTACGTACTAAAAATTCTTTAAAAGGGAAGAGTTTGCTTGATGCTCTAAGGGAGGTATGGACTCGAGGTGTATTTCCAATGGCAGTCATCGTTGTGAAACATTCTCAGGTCCAGAAGTTGAGAACTGTGAAGTTAAGGCCAGGAAACTCCTGAAGCATTTTCTCTTTATCATTGGTGTTCATGAATTCTTCTGGATAGAGGTATAAATGATCTATTTATTATGATTGATTATCGATTTTATGATTATGAATCTGATGTCTAATTGTCCGAGCGGTAATGATAGTATCTTTTATAAAAAAAGTGCTTTTCTTGGTATATCAAAAGTGTCTTGATACTTCAGCGATCAATACTAATTTAATGATCTTGTCGAATTTGTTCTTCAGACATGGAGGGCAGCCATCACTGAGCTAGTATCTACTGCTTGCTTGTTATTCTCTTTCACAATCTCTGTCACTGGTTGCATGGAATTGCACATTGGAGAACCAAAACTTCTGCTACCAATACTAGTGTTCGGCATCGTCTATCTCTTTGTCTTGGTCACAATCCCTTTAACAGGAGCTCATATGAACCCGACATTTTCATTAATGGCGGCCTTAAAAGGGTTTGTGACTCCTGTTCGTGCTTTGGTCTACGTTGTGGCACAATGTCTAGGTTCATTAATGGCTGCTATACTAGTCAAGAGTATGATGCAAAGCAGTACAGTAGAAAGATACTCGTTAAATGGATGCTTGGTGGATCAAAATGGGGAAGGAGTAAGCACAGGAACAGCATTGGGGATTGAATTCTCATCCACATTCTTCGTGCTATTTCTTATATTAACTGTGGCATATGATCAGAAAAGGTTCAAGGAGCTAGGTCTTCCATTGATGTGCGCATTAATGTCAGGAGCATTTGCACTGGTAGTGTTCATGTCAACCACAGTAACTCTTGGTAGAGCAGGTTATGGAGGTGCAGGATTGAACCCTGCAAGGTGCTTAGGTCCTGCACTGGTGTTGGGAGGTTCATTATGGGATGGACATTGGGTGTTCTGGGTTGGTCCATTTTTGGCTTGTATGGTTTTCTATTGTTTCACCATGATCTTACCTAGAGGAGTAATGAAAGCTGATAAAGAACAAGGCATAGAAGAGTTGGGTCTCAGGAGTTCTTGTCTCAGGGCTCTCTCTTCCAATAACTTTGGAAAAAATCTGTCTGAAAACAACATTGTGTGATAGGTCATAATACCAAAAAAAAGAAAGAAAAAACTCTAGAGATCAAGAAACTTATGAATAATATATATATCCCTTTGATTAAGCTACCCTAATGAACACTATTAGTAGTTAAAGCTTCTTTGAATCTATCATTTTCTACTTGCATTAACTTAAAGTTTTGTTATTGAATCTAATAATAGTCATTAGTTAAGCATATGATCTTACAATTTAGAAGGCTTCCTTTAATTGATTAGTACATTTACAGAGGAAATAAGATATATTAAAGAAAATTACAATTATCTAAACTGTTATCGTAATTTATTGTAATTGCATCTTATTATAATAATCGTATTCATTGTAATAATTCTCAATTAGGATATCCAACAATTATTATGTTTTCAATGATTATAGTCCCTTCTTCTATATATCTATCACATAAATACTACTCAATTTATTTCTATCTCCAAAGCAATAACTTGTTGGTGTTAAGAAGAGTTAGATAATTATAAATCCAGCAGATAACAATATAGCCATAATAAGATTATTTACAAAACTCAACTATGTTCTGCTATGATGGTAATACTTAAATTTTAAGTATATGTTTTCATATAAAAGTTTAGGGTCTTTTTACGGTTAGTATTTCGGTGTAAGTTCAAATTCAAGGCTTGAAATTTGAACTGATCAAGTTTAGAATTAGGAAGGACGGACTTAAACCGATTCGGACTAATTTTAATAAAAGTTATATTATTTTTAGCTTGAATTTTGAATTAGTCTAAAAATGTGATATTTTAAGAAATTTCAGTATCCATTACAAAATTGATGATCATTTGTTATCTCATGTGGTATCTATTGCATAGTAAGTGTCTAATCAAATTATATTAGTGTCTTTTTAGAGTTAATATTTGAGTTCAAGTCTAAATTTAATGCCTAAAACTTAAATTGATTGAGTTTTGAATTAAGAAGAACAAATTAAAATTAGTTTAGGCCAATTTAAATAAAATAATATTATTTTACTTACTCGAATTTAGAATAAGAATTGAGTTTGCCTCGGTCTACATCAACCTAATCCTTTTGAGTGGGCTATTTGTTTGAATGGCTCGATTTGGGCTTTTGCTTGTAGAATATTAAAGATTTATGCCACTGATTAAGCATCAAAAGTCACTTAATGCATTATTAAAATTTTCATTATTAGGTTCTTTGCCTCTTTTAAATAGCTCTTTTCTTTCTTTCCACTAACATTTTTGAAGTGCCAAATTCTTTTTGACCAATTGATGGCAAAATCTCCACAAATTCCATTTCTATATGTAGAAGCGAATTTGGCATCCATGGATCCTCAAATTATAAAAAAAAGGTTTATAAAGAACACAAATGATTTCTTTGCACCCTTTATGTGGGACAGAGTTAGCTAACTAAATGTAGCTTTTTTGGGTACTAAACTTGAAAAAAAAGAAACCTAATGTGAAGTTCCTTTTTCCTAGCATTGGAAATTAATAAATTTTATAATATTTAATATTCAAAATTTACTTTTTTGAATAATATACTTAACAATTCAATTGTATAACTATCATTTTAGTTACTCTCATGACTTTCATAATTAATTTTACCGAAATTCTCTTTGGATACAACCTCAATAAATATCACTTTTTCCCTATATTTAATATACCTAATGACACACGTAATTTTAAATTTTACCATCTTTTAGGATTGTTTCTTCTAAATTTTTTAGATAAATTAAAATTCTACTCTTCTACATTAAACTCATAGATACGATAGTATTTTACATGATCTTATGACAATTTTCCACGGTTTTAATGTAAGCTTTAGAAATTCCACTCATTTTAATATCTTTATTATAAAAGAAAGTTCGTTATAATTCGGTAGTTTTAAAATGCATATTATAATTATAGTCAATGTTTTAAAAACCGGACCAGAATTTAAACCGGTAAAATAAGAGATTTAAAGTTTAACAAGTTCAATCGGAATTAGACCATCATAAAATCGGCTAAAAATTAAATTAAATTTAAAAATTTAAAATATGATTGAAAAAAATTATCTTTACATATTGAAAAATTTGAAGTTTAATTGAAGAAAAAGATTGTTAAATGAAATTAATTGATTTATTTTCATTCATAAGAACTTATTAATTTACAAAAATTAACCGATTAATTAATAAATTGATCGATTTTTAAAAGCAAGAGTTATTAAAGTAAATTGAATCAAAGAGTTGAAAACCGAATCGAAAAGTTAGACAGTTCAAGAGTTTTACGGTTGAACCGACCGAACCAGTTGAAGTTTTTAATTATTGATTATAATTGGTTCAATCTACAGTATTACCAACGTGATTTATTTTATTATCTCAATTTATCATAATTATTTAAGATAAAGGCTTTAATATGAGTCCTATTTTTTAGTACAACTTATTTTGTTATTATGTCTACTTCAGATGTAAAACAACTCCACTTATAAATTTCCGATATTTGCATGGATAGAATAATTACAGCAAGTACGTTATATACTGATCGAATCCGTGAGGTGGCCTATTTGTGCTTACGATCAAAGATTGATTAACCTATCTTAATCAATCAGTGAATGGTATTCGATTCTTCGTTATTTGGCATGGTTTTTGATCTTTTCTTTGATGTATCCATACATAAGATATCGACTAGATACCAATATTCGTTTGTAATTTTCGTTGCATCTGTTCATGTTTCAGATATGGAACAAGTAATCTGTTCTGGAATCCCACAAAGTTCCACCCGCTACCTGTTATGGTGTTCATTATCATATGTCTCTTCGTCTTGGTGACATTCCCTCCACCTGGAGTCCAAACGTGGCTCAACTTTTACTTTATTAAAGGCTTTAAAAAAGAGATCAGATTCTCCGTATACCCGTTACTCTGTATTAACTTTATATTAATTATTTTTAACCACTTATTTATGTGAGACTTACATAAATATGTAACTGAAAATAACTGACACATCTTAATCACAGCGTAGAGCACAAAAAATCCTGCACCCTTATAAAGGACTTGTGAGTTGTGCTCGTGCTTTGTCATAACCTCTAATGCAATTCTAGCTATCTAGGCTCATTAATGGTAGTCAAGAGTGTGATACACGATGGTAAAGCAACAACATATTCCTCGAGTGGATGCACTACCGATCAAAATTGCGTGGGAATAATCACCCGACTGACACTGGTATGAGAACTTTCGACGGTTCGGAGAGAACTTGAAGAAAAATTGGATCAAGTTCGTGTAAAAATTTAAGTAGTTATGGTGGTCCAACCCTGAAAGATGTTTTTAGGTCCTGCACTGTTGTCAGGAGGCCTCTCCATGGTATGGAAGTTGGAAGTTCTAGATTAGACTCATTTGGTTTTGTGTAGTATACAACTCCGATTCGGATTTAAGGGAATTACAAGTTCTGATCATTCCCATAAAATAATGAATTGAAGATACTTAGCCCTATCTTTACTCTTATAATCCATGACAATTTTTATTTCGGTGTAAATTTAATAAGTTTAATTTGAGTTTATTAGATTTCGATATTAATTCTGAGCTTCAAATCAGGCTTCATCTTAAATTATATAATTCAATTGGACCAAAATTTAAAATTTTTTAAATAAAATAATGTTATTTAGATAAAATAATATTATTTTTAATTTTTGCATAAAAAATTAATTAAACTTGGTTTAAATTAGATCAAATTCAGGTTCGAATTGAAAACCTTAAATTTGATCAGATTTCAAACCATGCCGGGACCCTAATACAAAGGGCTCAAACCTAACCCCACCCATCGAGCCTAATTATAATAATTAGTAACAGTAAAAATAATTAATCAAAAAAATTAATTATTGATATTTTTTATAAACTTATAAAATTTTCACATTTTTAATATGAAAATATGATGATATTTTTCTTTCATAAAATATTACAATCTCTCAAGGAAAAATTAGATGTTAAAAGTTTTATAAATCTATAAAACACACAATCGATTAACTCTTTAACTAGTTATTTTTAAGCTTATAATTTTCTTAACCCAACTTAAAGTTGGATTACAAACTAATATCTCTTCTAAGCTACCCTAGTAAGTTTACTTGAAGACCTAAAGCTCATTTCTAATAAAGCTCATCTCTAAGACAATAATCTTTTCTATTTCACATTCACCTGAGGATTTTTCTGATCAAAACTGCATGACGTAGCAGAAAAAGATGAACTTACAGTAAAGAAGACTGTCATTAACTGATTAGTACATTTACAGGAGGAGAAATAAGATTACACCAAATCAAAAAGGGGTGGAAACTTCATGATTATGTGATTCGTGTATGACTAGAACAAGTTTTCTTTTATGATTATAATCCCTCCTCCCTTAGTGTATAATACGTAAAAGTATAGTTTTATTATGGCTCCAAAAGTGAAGAGTTCTTGGCAAGTGGCTCGTGAACAACTGAATTAGTAGAAATTGAGATGGGATGGCCTTCTAGTTGCAACATGATACTTCCCAGTATCTCAGTTAACAACTTCTTGAACTCATCTTCTTTAACCAGCTTTCCATCATCAGCCTCCATCATCTTGAACACTTCACCTATAACGTTATCCATCTGTAAAAAAACAAAAAAAATGATGATCAAGTTAGTATAAATAGGAACTTGATTTTAAAAAAATTAAATTAAATTTAACCTTCACTTAAAATTTGATTGAATTATAAGTTTAAGATTTTTTTAAAATTTAAGTTAAATCACGTCATAATTTTCAAGCTTGAAACCTAACTCCAAGCTTAAAATTTAGGTTCGAATAAGGTAGAACAACTCGAAGCCATCCGGCCCAAAATATGCCAATATGAAGCTGACTTTAAGCTTTCCTTGAATAATATGTGCAGTCATGTCACTTGAAACATACTTATTCTAGAAATCAAGTTATACTGTAATTGCAGATGATTGCGATAATTACGAACAATGGATGCAATTGCGGGAAATGTAGTAGGAATTACGACAAAGTAACAGTCCGAACCATAATTCGCAATTTAAGATGGAAATGAATATTCATCAAGTTCTGATTGTTTTAAGTACCTCTTCAACTGCACCAACTGGTGGTAGACCTGCAGATGTAGCTACTGCATCAAGAGCCACACGTAAATACTCCTTAGATACTTTGCCATTACGATCTTTTGGGATAGTTTCTACAGCTGTGTTCAGCGTCTGCAATTCAAGAATTTAAGCACAAACTGAATCCAATAACGACTTGAATGAACAAAGCTAGACTCTCATATCAGAAGATCGAATTCTGAAGAAACCAATACCTTTTCCCATTCAAATTTGTTGGATAAGAGTCTCTTAATGCCACTTCCATCAAATGTGTTCCCACTATGAGCAACGATCACAGGCTGTTCCTTCAGACGTTGAGCTACACACTCAGCCACTTTCTTAAACTCCACTAAGAATGTCTCCTGCGACACAGACTTGTCATGATCTCCGCCACTGAAGCGAGCTCGTAGGGCTGGTTCCACAATGTTACTCATCACCTATACATACACAACCAACAAGAAATGAAACAAGCAAAAGTATTTACCAAGTAACATGTCAAGTTCAGTAGAAGAAAGAAGATGGTACCCAAGAATCTGAAGCAGGTGGCATTCCGTGGTCGACAGAGAGTTTCTCGAGGGCTTTAAGGATATGATCATGAAGAGATATGTCAGGTGACTGTAACTGTGAAAATATGGAGACCATTTCAGTTTCATAACTAGCACCATTAATGAACTCCAAGAGGTCTTCACCATCAATCCGAAGGATGACTATAGGGTCTCGCTTCAAACCAGCAGCCATGCCTAGTAAGATGTCTGAAAGGACCTCTTTAAACTCAGTCTTGCTCACTTGCTCCTGCTTTCCATGTGTGAATTCGTTCAGAACCTGCACAACAATGTATAAGAATTTTAATACCAAGTAAAAAGATCACTTCTGATTTACTCTCATATTGGTTAATTTAAAGTAGGTTTGAGAAATAGACCTGTCAAATCCGATCGAAACTGAACAAAAATAACAATATTATTTTAATTGAATCGATTGATCCAATTTAAATTTAGATTTAAACTTAAACATTATATTTAAATAAAGTTGACAAGCAGATTTGTCCAATTTGATCAGGAATAATTTTTAAACAAAAATAATGACATCATTTTGACCAAATTGGTTGGTTTGACCAACCTACCACCTCCCAAGATAGAACTCAACTCGAATGATTAACTTGGACTTTTATTTGCCGATCAAGTCAATTAGTCCAATTTAGTCAAACTTCTTGAGAACATTGGACTCAAAATCTAATAATTAAGATCAACTTAGCCTAAATTTTGATTAACCCAATTCAACCTAAATTTGATTTGATTAAATTTAGGTGTGGACTTAGAATATTTAATTTAAGTAGGGTTGATAACTGACCTATCCAATCTAGGTAGGAGTAAGTTTCGAACAAAAATGATAATATCGTTTTGATCGAATTGATTAGCTTAATCCAATCGACCCTTTCAGAATAGAGTTGACTTTAAATATAATTAACTAAAACTTTTATCTACTGCCTCATATCAAACTTCGAATAGTTTGTCATCCTTAGTTTAAAGGAAGTGATTATCATGAAGTCTTATACTAATCATTCTTCATTAGCAAGATCAAGAAACTAAGGGCAGTCCTGATCATTAATTAGACCATTGGAAACAGAAGATTTGTTTCATAACTTGCACATGAAACAAAACATGTCAGCATCGAACAAGATGTGTAAGAAATCTATCATCTCTTTAGCAGTTCCCGAGAACTTTGTCCACTGTCCGCCACCTTGACTACGAACTGACCCATTTCATTAAATTCAAGTTTGGACCATTACCAATGCCTATCTTCAATGTCTGTTCTTTTCTTGGTTTCTAGTAGAATGTTGAAGAATAGGGTAGAAGTCACCAAAGCCCTAGCAAATGATCCTGGACCTACCACAACCTACCTTATGTTTTTATTTAGGCACCAGAAAGTAATTTTATTTTCATACTTTCCACGTTTATCATGAACCTAACAGCTCACTACACTAGGGGTGGTAGTTAAACATTCGGTCCGATCTAATCCAATTCAATTCAAAATCAATAAATCTCATTTTGTAAAAAAATATTACTTATTATTTTTTATTTAAAAGATAAAAAATTAATTTAGATTAAACTTTAAGTCACCTAAGTTTAATCAGGCTCAAACTAATACTTAAACCAAATATCCTGAGCCAATCAAACTCAAAACTAGAGCTGAGCTTGGACAAAAAATTTTCAGGCAAACTCAAACTTGACTAAATCTGACTCGACTCGACCCATTGCTAAACCTAAACTACACTATTGCAAAAAGGCAATACTCTTCTAATAATCCTTTTTTGCGTGTAAATATGGACATAAACGAGTTTTTTATTTTTCTAAGTTAATGATCTTATTTTCTTGTTTTCACTTTTTACTATATCACGTTCTTTGTCAATTAGTTAATAAAATAATATGAAAATTATTGGCTAATTCCTTTTTGAATAGAGAAAAAAGAATCTTAAATATTTAATGGTAAATGAATATTTTTATATTATTGTCATTGAAGAACATGTATATTAACTAAAAATGTCTACTTGAAAATTTTTCTTTATATTTAAATATTGATTAAATTTTAAGCACCTTTGTGTTAATTTTATATTAAGTTAAGACCTAAAAATCTCTATTTGAATTTAACTCAAATTTGATTTAAATTTTGAAAATTTTTAAAAATCAAAACTCGTTAATTAAATTTAAAAATTAAAAATTTTAGACTTCCATGTTGACTTAGACTAACCTATTATCATAATTTCTTGTTAGTTTCACTATACAAAATAGATCGAAAATAATATCTCTACTAATTAAAAGTAAAAATAAGTAATTTTGAATCTTTTCAAACCCAAATTTCTAATAACATGTTAAATACGTAAATTGGCATTCCTATTTGCTATTTCTATGCTAAAACTATGCCTACTAGTCTTGCAACTCTTTTAGTTGAGCCAAATTCATCAAACAAAGCAATTTTCTTTTATTGACGTGACCCATCATGAAAATAAGACGTTTTATGATATGGGGTGGGCCAATTAATGCATCACAACAACTAATCACATCAATTTGCTTTGACCACAAGAAAGACACCTACAACGATAACAACAAAAATACTAGTAACTTCATGATGTGTGTGAAAATAGACTCAATGTGCTCATACCTACCACAAGATTCTTCGTTGCAAGAGTAAAGCAAAACTCTAGAAAAAGTCTTTTAAGTGGGAATCGAAAAGGACAAGAGATATATACAAAAAAGCTAGTCCCACAACACCGACCAATGTCCAATGTTCAATAACATATGTTTGGATGGTTCTCGAGATAGCTACATTTAGTAAAATGTCACTATTTCTTTCCCTTAATAGACACAATTATACTAAGGACACAACATTAACTAAAACCTTAGAACATCATCATCCTAATGTTCTAGTACTCCATAAATATTGTAATGAAAACAACGTAAGAGCTTATGTTTAGATATTTCATCGAATAGGTAGACATGGCAATGAGCGATTTATAGGCTGGTTTTGTTAATTTTTTTAAAATAAAATTTTTAAAATTAAAATTATAAAATAATATTTTTTTAATTAAGTCTAAGTCTAATATGCCTGACACCTAATTTAAAAAAAAAAGATGCCGTTTTATTTAGAAAAGTTAAGAATCGGTATAGACGTGATTTAGTCCAAGTTATTGAAAATATCTAAATTTAAACCATGAATCGGTCCATTATCAATTTATCATCCCTATAAATAGACCATATTCCTATACTATACTTAAAAAATCTAACTTATGTTTAGATATTTCATCAAATAGAATCATATCCCCGTACTTAAAAAATCCATCTTTTTGAGAAAAAACTATCAATTCACAAAAAGTGAAGAAATAAATAATTATTTGTTTTCGAAAGAAATCGAAAATATTTTTGAGAATCCTATAAGGTTCATCTTACTAAGAGGTTTACCAGAGCTCAGAAATTGTTTTAGAGGGACAGAGAATGATGAGCATGACTAGTCTCTATTGTTGAAGTTATGGTTTAAAGAATTCAGATATCGGAACTCTTGTTGCTTCATGTCCTCCACAAAATCATGATAAAGTTTAAAGTTATCCCGCTTAAGCATCTTATGCATACAATTTTTGTTATTTTCTGTTACTGTAAATGAAGGGTGTTGATAAGAATGATCATCAATGGAAGTCACCAGAAACCAAAGAACACAAACCAGTGATGAACATCTGTAACCAAGGGAAAACTCATGACTAGAGATGTTCTTAATGAAAGAAGCAAACTTTGTTATATTGGATCAAGAAGCAAGACAACCCAGAACCTGAAACCAAACAAGGACTAGAATTTGAAGGCTTTTTGGGATATGAAACTAACCTCAGAGTAGATATGATCAGATTCAGGAGAAGAACCTTGAGTAGGCAAGCCAAGAGCAGCACCAATATCAGCAACAGCAGGCTTGAGTTCCTTCACAGAGAGCTGACCATCTCTGTCTCTATCAAGCTCCTGAAACTTATGATCAACGAAGTTGTTAAACACCTTCTGGTTCCCAACCAACTCCATTATATCCGAACCGTCCAGGACCTGTCCATTGCCTCCACTTTTCTTCACGCTTGTGCTCTCCATTCAATGACCCTTCCTTTTTAAGTTTCTCACACTCTCTGTATTGCCTTTTCTTGTTATTTCCTGTGAGTGAGTGGCTTTTGTTTCACTGTGCGTCTCGTGAAGGTACACGAGGTAAAGTCAAAGGATCCTTTGCTTTGTGTTAGTGTTAGTCGTCTCTCTCTCTCCCTCCCTCTCTCTGCCTTTAGCTTGCTTTCTCTGGTTGTCTTCCTGGTTTAGGAGCTTTAAATATGAGGGAGAAAGAGGAGTTCGTGTGCTTTTAAGAGCAAAAGGAGTTTCTAGGGACATGTTTGCTTCTCACTGTAAAAAATATTAGTAAATCTATTAAATTTTGATCTAATTGAATTATTTTATGTATTTATAGAAAATTGATAAATTATCATGAGAAATAATAAAAATAAGAAATTTTCTATAATAATCTAAGTGATTGATTACATAGATATTATTTTTTAAAAATTATATGCCTGATAATTAGTAAAAATTCACTCTTAATAAATATCATAAATGATAAAAATATAATTTTTGAATAAAAATATATTTGATAATTATTATTTAATTATTACGTTGTATGATTGAATTATTTTATATTTTTTTATAGAAAAAGGATAAATTATGGCGATAAATGATAAAAATAAGAAATTTGCTATAATAATATATGTAAGTGAGTTTGATTATAAGGTGATACAAATGGGTTTGAATAATTATATCCAGTGTAAGTTTTTATTAACTTATGTCTATAAAGTATATACAATTCAAACCTATTGTAAAACCTAATAAATTAAGTTATAATTTAATGCGCTTATTATTATATTTTGATTATTTAATAAGTGAAAAGGCATAATTATTTGTCTAGCTTTATTTTTTATAAAATAAAATGTCTAAATCCCAACTTAATTAAAACACAACCAATTTAATTATCTTCTCTAAAGTTCTTATTACTATTAAAAAAAAGATGAAAAATGTTTTCTAATAATACAATGACAACATCTATTTACCTAAATATATTATTATCAAAATAATATCAAGTTTTATTAAATCACAATAAAACTATCTTTCTCGGTAGAATTAGCAAAAACATTACCTCTTGTGGCTATAAAGAAAGATAAAAACGTTTTGCTAATAATTCAATTACAATATCTATTTACATAAACATATTATTATCAAAGAAACTATCAAGAGTACTAAAATGTTAACTAATACCTTTATCTAAATTCATATTTTATCTATAGAAAATTTTTCTCACATAATTTATATATTAAGATTTTGAAATTAGCAATGGTTAAAAAACTCAATCGATTTAACCATTTTAACCATTAAATCTTTGAACTCTCTAATTTTTCAGTTCAATTTACTTTAATAACTCTTGTTGTTAAAAACCTACTAGTTTATTAATTAATAGGTTAATTTTTATAAATTAATAAGTTCTTATAAACCAAAATAAATCAATTAATTTTTATTTAATAATATTTTTTAATTAAATTTCAAATTCTTCAATAGATAAGACAATCTCTTTTAATCATGTTTCAAAATTTTTAATTTTATTTAATCTTTAGTCAGTTTTATAACAATCTAATACCGGTTGAAATTTTTAAACTTTAAATTTTTTATTCTACCATTTTAACTTTCAGTCTAATTTTTAAAACATTAAAAATTAGTCAAAAATAATTGAAAAAAAGCTATGTTGAGATCAAAGACCACATTTCATTTCCCACTATATTCTTACCAATTTTTTTTTATCTAATTGATTAATTATGTGAAAGGAAAATTAAGAAAAAGATGAGAGACAAAATTAAAAGGAAAAATTGAATGGTAGGTCTTAAAGATAAAACCAAACAAAGTCTTGAAGGAATTCAAGGAGAGTATGGTAACCACTAATCGATTGTGTGGATAGGACACGTGCGGCGGTTGGGGA
>JAOQMM010000172.1:24742357-24753288 GCA_027563515.1 Erythroxylum platyclados | reverse complement strand
AAGTCTTGAAGGAATTCAAGGAGAGTATGGTAACCACTAATCGATTGTGTGGATAGGACACGTGCGGCGGTTGGGGAGCCTCCAAAAGTAAAGGAAGGTCAGACCAGACACGACACCGTTTTCGCTCCTTTTTTCACTTAGTCGGCTAATAGTCATTCGAAACGTGTTACTTACGTGACTTAATCAAACTCATTAACAACAGTAGCAGTTGAATTTCAGTCATAATAATAATTAATTGGCTGTCATCATCCATTACCTCATCAAAGCATAGTGACCTTGAGACGTGTCGCGTGCCCTTTGGTGGTCACACGCATCATTCCCATAAAATAATGAACTGAAGATACTTGGCCCTCTCCACGACTTTCTTAATAACTTATTAGAAAAAATCAGTTCTCTAGAACTTTCATACAACCTTGTTCCTAATGATTGGAATGACAACTTTTACTTGATCCTAAAATTAATAAATTATGTTTAAATTAATCAATTTTTAAAGATGATTTAAGTTTTAAATTAGACTCGAATTTAAATTGTCTTATTCAGCTTAATTTTTAATAAGATTAATTGGAATTAGTCCTAATTTAATCAAATTTTAGTACAAAGTAAAGTAAGATTTGAATTTGATCACAAATTTGGCTAGAACTTTAGCTTGGATGAGCGCGATTCATTGCTAAACCTAACTATGATAATTAGTGGCAATAAGATCTGATTTAATGTAATATTAAGGAGTAAGTTTGAATTAATCATATTTTAGATTAAACTCAAACTTAGGAGATGGGTTTAAAACATGAATGGCAATACGCCAGCCCTACTAATTTTTTAAAAATAATTTTTAAAATTAAAAATATAGAATAATTTATTTTTTAATTATGTCCAAGTTTAAGTTGCCCAAGACTAGGCTTAACGGAGGCTCAACTCTTTCAAATAAAACGACGTTGCTTTGTTTAAAACAATTAGGTCTTTAGTCAACGTAAGCTTGGGCTTAGCCTATGAATCGGCCTATTGAAAACAACTAAATTTAGACCTATAGGTTAAAAATTATCATCCGTAGTTTAAAATAGTCAAATCAAAATAACAACATTTTAACTCAACTTCTTAAAATGATGTTTTTCTTTATTAAACTTTTCAAAATGTTGATTTTAATTTTTAAATTGAAGAAAATTAAAACTAAAAGAACATCATTTGAGACGATCCAAATAATCTCAAACTAAGTTTAGATTGTGTAATTCGGCTTCGATTGAATTTTCAATTGATCTCGGATGAGCCTTTGGCCTGAGTTGTTCAACCTATTCCCTAACCTACTAGTAACTTGATAGGTCTATTCAATTGGATTGTGACAATAAGTTGTGTTTTTGTCCAAGTTCCGAACTTTAAGGTTCAAATCTAAACTTAAAAAAAAATATGATAGATCTGAACTTATATTATATCAAATAATTTTTTACTTTATAATTATAATTATTATCTTTTATGCAGATTTTTATCTTTAATTTATTATTATTATTATTATTATGTCATCACTTTAATATGTATATGCATATATTTATGTATATGTTTTTTAAGAGGATATATCAAAAATAACCTCTATATTAATTACGTATGACTACGTACTATTAGATTTTTCTAGATCTTGTGTATCGGCAAAATTTTTATTAGATTTGTGTTATCGTCGTCGTTATTGTTGATTAGACATTCGATTTAAACCATTAATTCGTCAAATAATTTATTTAGAATATGTGATTTGCGATTTATCATATGCATTCAACAATTTATTCAATATAACGACGAATCATAGGTTAGAAATCCCTCTGGAGCAGCTCCTTGCTGGGAAGATGGTGAATTTATATGTTGTCTGTTCAAGTTCCTTTCCCTTTTCATGTTGCTTCCGAAACAAAGACTATTTGGACTAATGCTCTTTGGCAGCCTGGGTCAGCATTCAGAAGAATACCCATTAATATCTTAGTCTCATGATATCCTAAACTATATCCTGTTAAAAATCAAATTAGCCTAATTTTTTAAATAATTCTGAAAGTCCGTCAGGCTTTTAAGCTTTTGTTTTAGATTTTCAAATTTTTCTTAATTTTTGAGTTAAACCGAACTAGATTTTTAATTTAAATCTAATTCAATTAATCAACTCAATTGATTCAAGAATGAGACAGAGTTAAAAATTTAGATATAAAAATTTAAAAAAGATCCGACTTAACTTAAAATTAATAAAGTATACTTAAGTTGATCGAGTTCTAAGACAGACTTAAGTTCAGATGGTTATACTGAAGTACAGCTTAAACGATTTGAATAGTTGGATCGTTTTTTAATGTAATTAATCAAAATAATATTATTTTGTTTAATTACATTAATTAAAACAATATTACTTTGTCTCGGATCCAGACCAGATTACAGAGCCTATATCCTTGTGCAGTGTTAAGATACCTTCTGAGTGTCAGGCTGTGATGCTGATTGAGAAGAAACATAATGCAAAAGTTCAACAAGTTTTGCCTGTCCATAAGTTGCAGCTCTTCTCCAATAAGCAGTTGCAATTTCTCCAACCTTGGCTTCCATATCCAGTAGGTGTCTATCAATTTCAGTCTCATATTTTGCCATTAAAGGCCTAAAAACACTATCATAGACATAATCTGCTCCCTGCAAAAAAGAGATATTGAATTAAAAAAAGATTTAAATTGATATTAATTGGTTAGAAACATCATTAAGAAGTTTCACATACTTTTGTTTTTGGGTACCAAAGATACACAATAAATGCCACCTTTGCCTCATTATATAAAGGTAACCTTCAAGACAATAAAATAGTAATAGTCACAATAAAAAATAAACTGTATGAGAAATGATAAGGACATAAAAAAAAATCCCTACGATCTTCACTTAGCCTAATGTAAACAATAATTTTTTTTTGGGTTTTTGTAAAATCACATTTTAAAAATAGTTAATTAAAAGTTGAATTTTTTAGTTCATCTCGATAGAGTTCAGTTCGAAGCTCAATTAATACTCAAGTTGAACCTAACTCAACTCAATCCAAACTGATTTAATAAAATAATGTTATTTTAATTTATAGATCTTTTAAATTATAGATCAAAACAATAATATTTTATTAATAACTTCCAATTTTTATAAAATCACATGTTAAAAAATAGCTAATTAACGATTTAATTATTATGTTCTATGAATTTATAAACTAATTTATCTCCTGTGAGAATTTGACATACACCTAATATGGGATATCACACTTAGAAACAGGGTTGAAAAATTGGGTTCACCTCAGTCTAATTTAATCCTAAGCTCAATCAACACTCAGTTTAACTCAACCCAATTCGATTCCAATTGATTTGATAAAATAATTCTATTTTAGTTTATACATTCTTTAAATTATAGATTAAAACAATATTATGTTAATTCAGTTAAACTAAAATAATATTATTTTAATCTTTGATTCTAGAATTTCAGGCTAGGCGCAAACATCATTTTTTAAGGGGTCACTATCTAGAAACATAAGTTCCCTTGATTGCATACATACCAGGAGATTAAGTTATCCCCCACTCTCTCACAAACGGTAAACATTGCAACTAAAATCCTGTGAAAGAATATAAACTGTATATGAACACCATGAATTCAAAAATACATGAAACAGAATTGTCCAAAGTACGTAAAAGCATAAACAATGCAATACCAATAATGGCACCAGAACAAGAGTTGGTCAATCTGAGGTCCATTCTTCTCCACAACTTTGAAACACTCATAAGCAGGATAGACATATCCAAGTACCAATCTGATAAGAACAACAAGAGAAAACACCATCAGATTAATCTAAAAGAAAAAAAAGATGATTTGCAGAAGAAGAAGAAGAAGATAATGATCTGGGTTACATCAGAGCTCTTGAGAGAAAGAATCCCATCATCTTGATTTCTTAGAACTGTCAATGGTAGAGAGACAGTTCTTTTTTATCTGTAATACGAAGTTCCATGAGAAAGGGATTAGCTTGAAATAAGTAAAACTTAAACGTGAATCACGTATGGAAATGTCAGAATAAAAATAAAACCTTTATCAAGGAAAGAAGTTTGATGTATCCAAGGCAATCAAAGAAGGTAGTTCAACACACGCAAAGTTTATGCAGAAGACACCGTACAGACTCTAGAAAATTAGTGGTTTTTGTTTTTTTTTAATTGGTAATTATCAGCTATATAAATGAATAATACTCCACTAAGCTCCGAAAACACCATAGAAGAAGTAACATGCTAAAATATTTCATGAACTACCCTTATCGTTTCTGATGATGATGACCACGACTATGACGACAATTAAGATGAAGAAGAAGGATCCTTATCGTTTATGATGACGACGACAACAACGACGTCGAAGGCGACGACGAGGAAGAAGAAGAAGAAGAAGAAGAAGAAGAAGAAGAAGAAGAAGAAGAAGAAGAAGAAGAAAGTTACGTAGGTAGTTGCATGAAGAAACCGTGTAGGCTTTGTTCATATCTTAATTTATTAAATAATTAATATATATGATTTATTTAAAAATTACTTATTAGAACGAATAATTATAACTACACGTTCGAAAATAGATAAATCAAAATTTAAGTTTTGGTTCAAAATTATTATGATAAGGAAAATGTTTGATAACGAACTTTTAGTAAAATATCGAATTGGACTGATTAATTTAACCCTAATAATTTTGAATCCATCAAAATTTTTATTTAATTTATTTTAATAATAATAATTATTAAAAATGGGCTAATTTAATAATTAACTAAACGTATTTATATGAATAATTATCTTAAGAATCTTAATACCTAAGAATATAAAAATTATTTAGAAAAATTATCATTCAATTTTTTAATATAAGAATTATTAGAATTAATTATATATTAATAGATACAGATATTTTAATAAAATATTTTATTTTATTATATATTTACTTATTTTTATAATATTTGTTTATTATTTTTTATAAATTAATTTTATAACAGTATAATATTAATTTAATTTCTAAATCTTATGATTTTTATCTTATCAATTTAATTTTAATTTCAATTTAAATATTAATTAGAATTTCAACTTTCTATTTTTATTTGAAAAGTTGATAATCCATAATTAATAAAAATTAGTCAGACAATTATATTCAATTCATAAATAAGTTTTGTTGTTATTGTTAATAAAAATTTTAAAAAGAATTTAAAAATTAAAAATTATAATTTTTCAACAATTTTATAAAAATTATAATGTTTTAATATTAAGAAGGAACTATATTATATATATATATATAAATATAATTATATGATTCATGTAACATATCAATTCACCTTCACAGTTGACTTACGTCCAAAATTTTCAAAGCCATAAAACATTTCTAAACATAAATGTGTGAAGAAACGAAACTGGAGAGGACAGCCATTGTTTTCTTTTGATGGTCTCCGGCGATAATCCTGGAACATCATCAATGCAGAAGCGGGACTTCACTACATTTCTCTTCCTTGATCCTCCATTATTAGCCTTGAAGTTATAACAAATAATGGCTGTAAGTCTCCCTGAGTCACCCACTACCGACCACCTGAACTAGCTCCCAGTCACCATTCCTGATTTTGTCCGAGATTCTGGGATGTCCTTAACATAAAGTTTGAAGCTTTTGTCCTGTTCCAGAAACATTTAGTTTTCACCAGAACAGAAAGGTCTCCCTCAGGAAAGATCAAAACTCTGGATACTGAAGACAGCTTTTTTGCGAATTAGAAGGCTACCCACATTGAATGTTGTCACGGTGAAGCCTTGGCAACATCCAAATTAAGAGGGCAATGCCAATGTGGGTATCAATGCTCGAGACTTTGAGAGCTACCACCATAGCATTAGGTTTGTCGAACTTATTCTTGGTGATCGTTGGTGGGTTCTTGGCGTTTCGGGCGTTTCCTGGATGTGATCATTGGAGAACAACTGTTCCTATTGGGGTGGTGGCTCTCATAGCTATCTTGAGAATCATTGCCACGGTTGAAGCTGGAATTGCTCAAGAAGGTGCAGCAAACTCCATTCTTGATTCTCCAATACAAAGCTCCGATGCCTCCGCCGTTGACCCTAATGTTCGTCTCCGGAGACGGGTTAGATACAAAAAATGGCATCGGTGGACCAGGGTTGTACTGGTCATTAACGTCCTCCAATTTTTGGCTGCAATATATCTTATATGCAATGTTGCTACATATATTTCTGCTGATGGCACATCCAGTACCCTTTGCCTCTCAGAGACCTCTCTAAATGATACCCAATTGAAGCGTAGACTATTGGTCTTGTTATCTTTCTTAGCTTGTTGTCTTCCTCTGCTTCAATGTTTTGCTGGGTCTGATATACTGAAGTGGAAGTATTATTTTGCGAAAAATGATGATTTCTGGAGAGCTCACTATCTGGAGGTTTTTGATCATGGCATTCGCGAGGTTATGTGTTGTCTCGGTCGTGTTCGGTACTTGAGTAGCGAGCCTGAGGAAGATGAAGTTTATTCTGTGGCAAGATTGTTGGGTGATTTGGTGACTTACCGTGCCTCAGGGATGGGGCACTTGGAGCTCCTTGCAGGCCTAGCCTTGTTGCAGAAGCATGGTAGATCCCCTGAAACTTGTGATGAATTGGTGCAGCAGGAGGCTTCAAAGGAACAGATTCAGGAGGCTTTAAGCTTTCATGCTTTTGCTGAAGCTGCATATACTGGTCCCTTGCTTGATCTTGGGAGACATTATGTGTTATTTTCTTGTGCATGGTTGTATAGGCAAGGAATTTTGACTCCTTGGAAGCGTAACAGAAGGCCAAAGCTTACTGGAGATAATTGGTGGAGGGGTCACGCAGCAGCTTTCTTGAAGTATGTCGATTTACCGCCGGAAGTACTTCGAAAAGGTCGGGTTTGTCCGGAAAAATGTCAAGCTGCATACTTCATTGTTGTTCTTCATTCCCAGAGAACTGTCACAATTTCTGTCCGGGGAACTGAGACCCCTGAAGACCTCATAACTGATGGTTTAGCTAGGGAGTGCATCCTTTCTAGAGATGACTTGGATGGGTTGATAACTAACAGTCATATTGATCCTGATGTGAAGAAAAGTGTCGAATCATCTTTTCCACACTATGCACATTCAGGAATTGTTGAGGCTGTCCGTGACCTTTATGAACAAATAGAGGGAAGTCCCTCTGATATTGAATCTGAATCAAGAGGGTTCCTTTCCTCTTTGTTGGGAGCTGGATGTGAGTGTGAAGGATACGGTGTGCGCGTAGTTGGTCATTCTCTAGGAGGTTCAATCGCTGCATTGCTAGGATTGAGATTATATCGCCGATACCCGGATTTACATGTCTATTCATTCGGACCACTTCCGTGTGTTGACTTGATAATAGCAGAAGCATGTTCAGGATTCATCACTAGTATTATACATGACAACGAGTTCTCGTCACGCCTTTCAGTTAGATCGGTTTTACGGCTTCGTGCAGCTGCAATTACAGCACTCTCACAAGATTCCAATGCTGACACAGTCTCAATTTCCAGACTAGCTTATAGATGTTTAGACGTGAGCAAGCATCAGATGAGTGGAAACAATAAGGTAGACAAAAACCACTCCCTTTGGAAAGAATCCAACTCGATAAATAGCCCCGGCAATATTGATGATGATAATGCAGAAAATCCCTTTGCGAGAAGGGATGTTATGCTACATCCATTAGGGGATCCTGTATCTGAATTTTTGGGAACTGTCCCTACATCAGAGAACAAGTCACCTGAGGATCCGCCGGAGATGTTCCTACCTGGAATTGTGATTCATTTAGTACCAGAACAAACAAATTCATGTATGCCTTTGTATTGGGGATTTTTACAGGGAGTACATGGTTATAAAGCATATTTGGCAAAAAGAGAAGATTTCAAAGATATAGTTGTATCACCAAGTATGTTCACTGATCATTTCCCTTGGAGATGTCACGGTGCAATGCAAGAGGTATTGAATACACAAAATGTCAATGTTCAACTTGATGAATCCAATACTGTGTGAGTTAAAACATTGCCCAATTCGAGCTGCAAAAGCACTGTCAGTCTCAGCTGCTATTCCTTGCTTTCTGCACTCTTGAGGCAGGTTCGTGAACCTGAAAGTTCTTAGGTAAACAAATGGAAAGATCTAAGAAACAATCATGGTTGTGGCACCAACGAGTACCTAGACATCACATTAAAAGATTGTAACATTACACCTTGATTAAAAATCGTCATTTGGTTTCAGCTTGTTTCGGGAAAAATATGACTACCTCTCCTTGTAAACTCCAGAGGTATCATGCACCAGCTCTGCATGAGGCCTGTGAAAAACTTAAGCATCTACTACTACTGCCTGAAATGAAACTCATTCTGAGGCAGGCTAGATCCATGGAACAATTTCAGCTACAGTTGTTGTCGATCCTGTTGCAACTA
The DNA here is from genome assembly GCA_027563515.1 of Erythroxylum platyclados. Lineage (NCBI taxonomy): Eukaryota > Viridiplantae > Streptophyta > Magnoliopsida > Malpighiales > Erythroxylaceae > Erythroxylum > Erythroxylum platyclados. The sequence goes on along the minus strand of JAOQMM010000172.1, from coordinate 24,744,882 downwards.
CGAGCTCATTGGCACATGATACAGAGATCTTCATTCATCACTGTTTCCCTCAAATTCCTCACGGAAAGGTTGGGGTGATCATTTATAAATCAATCTTGTTGCTCATATTCGCATCGAAATGGCATGTTTTCTGCCTCTTTTTTCTGTTCTGGGGGAGAAAATTCTGAAAACTTAAAGGAAAGCTCAAGCTCTTGTACAGGGAAAGATTGCTAAATTCCTGATAGGATTCTGCAAGAAGCACAGTTTGTTGCAGATTACATTTGTTACTGAATATATAATTACCACTTGTTAAACAGCTCTGGATATTACTTTGTCAATGCCTGAAATTTGATCTGGAGATACATACAGGAAGTTAAGTGATTCAGAGAATAAAGGGATTGGTTTTACATATCACAGTTTCTATGCTCTATCACTGAACATTTGGAAAGATCTATACATGGCTTCATCGATTTGTATCATCTAAAAATCGCAGTAACAAACAAAGAGAAAAAGATCCAATCAAAATTGTTAAAAGTTTTCTTTTTTGTTTTTTTTCTGTTCATCATTGTTCAGGAGGCGTGCAGTCGAGAAGTGAGATCAATAAAGGCACCTTCTTCACAAGGAATTGTTAAACCACCCATTGGATGATTGAAGCCAAATTCTTCCTCAGCTCGATTAAGCAAGTCCGCAAATGAAGGATGGTTGATATACATTACTGGAACCATGAACCTTTTCTTCTGACACTTCCCAACATATACTGCAATATACCCTTTCTTTGGCACATCTGGTTCTGTTCCAGCAAGTGACTTTCTTTTCAGAACTTGCTTGGCACCAACGATCATGGAAGGTAAACGAAAACTTCGTTCCTGCACAAGACCTTGTTAAGTGAAATGCAAGAGTTGTGCATTTATAGAGTTCGGTAACTGAAGTAAGCTTTCAACTTTCCAATGAGCTCAATGGGACCTAAGATCATGGCTTCACATGGTTTTCTCGTATATCCATGGTTGGTGGGGTATGGATACCTCGAGAACAGAGCTCCAACCAAACACTAACACTAATGGCCTTGTTAACTTTTCCTTCTTTTCTGTAACTTATGTAAGTGTGGTTTTTGGTTTATGTAATTGATCTAGGCGAAAAAGCCAAATTGCAGGAAATCCAGTTTGAGCGTAGATAGCTATCTTTCTGAGGCAATAATTTAAAGAGTCACATGAACAGATAGACTATCAAATCCTGACGATTCTATTAGATCTTTCTTACATGGAAGTTTGTGTGTTCCTAATGGAAATGAAATGATGTGCACATGACCACTTTGTAGAGTAGGTATGGGCACTTCCAGAGAAAACCCCATGTTAATAATGGTAGACAAAAACCTGAGAGAGTCATTTCTACTCTAACAACAAAGTTATGCTTGAAATGCCAGTTTGGGGATTAATGGGACGAAGGGGAAACTTTGCAGGGGAAATAAAACATGTCAATCCAATATTGTATGGCTTAAAAGTATCTTTTAAATGTCAATGTTTACAATAAAATTTAGAATAAATTTTAAGGTTTTAAAATATTTAAATTAAATTTTAATATTTTCAAAATATTCGAAACAAATCTTAACGAAATTAATTCCCCGTCAACTAAATGCTAACGTTAATGCTAATTTGATATTATTTTTATTTTTAAAATAAAAGTGAATCTCACTGTCACATGACAAGTGAGACTTACTATATAAAATATTTAAATATTAGTCCCATTGTCACGTAGTAATTGAGACCCATTATCTTCAATATATAAACAATGGCCGCTGCTACCACATAACTATGAGATTCACCTTTTGATTAATTTTAAAAAATAATTATATGACAGTAAGGTCGACCTTCTATTTAAAAAATATATAAATAATTTCATGTTAGCATTGACAGAGAGTTAATCCTATTAAATTTTTCGTTCATTTAGGATTTGTTCTAAACATTATATTCAATTTAAACGTTTCAAAACGTTAAGGTTCAAATTGTATTCTACGATAAATGTTGAACTTCAAAATATACTTTTAGCCTTTACATATGTCAAATCCTACTTGCTAAGAACTAGTATTCATTCTTTTTTCAATGATAAAATGGATTGCAAATCAATTTATTGTATTAAAAATTTTGAGGTGGGCAATGAAAATTGACCTTGATTTTATACACAAAAGTCTATCCCAATTAAATAATCTTCTCAGTTTAGCTTTAGATTCGGATAACATCGCAACGTTATTTTAGTCAATTAACTTTTTACTTTTTAATTTTGAATATTTCTTAGATTGTAAAAAGAATATTCTTCACATGTTGTGTCAGAAATTTGATTTGGTTCAACCTTATAAATCGCTTATAAAGTTGAAAATTTGTTTTCCTTTGATATATTTTGCATGTTCAATATAAAAAGATGTAAATTGTCTCATGTACTTCTTCATTTAGTCTTCTTGCTTCAAATGCTTTAAAAAAATTTTGTTTAGAAAAACAATGTTGTAAGAGAAAGACTAATAATTTATAAAGTGGGAATATATTTTTAAAGTTATC
>JAOQMM010000172.1:24707699-24721037 GCA_027563515.1 Erythroxylum platyclados | reverse complement strand
TTTAGCAATCAAAGCATTCTCCAAGTTCCCACATTCGTGTTCTTGTTTTATCTTGCATCTTTACTAACGTGTGCTAGCTTCATTCCTAGCATTCGTGGGAGAAGGCTGACTTAGTTGTGAGAGATTCAACTAAGTGCCGCGCGGTTCGTTGGGTAAAAGACCAAGTCCGTGACAATGTGCTCTTCACAAGGCTTTGTCTAGCAGTTTCATAATTTTTATGATACATTCATGAGGTTGCCTTTCACCTAATGCATTAAATGGCTCTCCTTGGTTCATATGCAGAAATGCCAAGTCATTCTGTTGTCCACAACTCAGAACACTTGAACTCACCCATACTGTTGTTTAGTATCCTGACTCTGTAACTACTTATTTTGAGAAGAAGATTTCATGAGGTATTACTGCTCAATGTTCAAATCCTGTCACAACATGCATCCAAGTGAAAAGGAGCCTACTTTAGACATCTTTAAAACTTCTCTAGGCTTTTATGATATGAATGAAATTGTATATGCATCTTATTGGAAATCTCACTGAAACCAATTCATCAAGATTACGTCAAGATATTATTGCACTTCCCAGTTATGTATACTTCCTCAGCATAAATATGAGCAGTTCTCACTTGAATTAATGATCAGAGCTACAACATGTCTTTTTTGTCCCTGTCCTTGTTTCCTAGAAGTTTACAGATTTAGAATGACTGTAAGAGACCGAAGCAAGCCAAGAACAAAAAAATCTTGACAGATCTTCAACAGAAAGCCAAAACTTTCTGTGATCTTATGGAAGAAGATTAAATGTAATAGTTACTAGACTCAAGGAACAGGACATTTTAGTATAGTAATTGAAATTCAGCACCTGATCACTTGCCTGGTGAATATTGAAACACAAAACTATTGGCACCGTATAGAAGAAGTGAAAAAGCAGTTTGATTCAATTTCTGACCTCTCCACTCAGACTTCCCATTTTTCCTGACAATTGGTAAGGCTACTCAGTTAATGAGACAGTTGAGTTTCAACATTTTTGCAGACCAGTATAGGTATAACAGTATTTTATTTGTGTGAGAAATTTTTGCTTCTGTACAAGTTATGTTTACAATTGTCATTTCGACCATACAAAATTCAAAATTGCCCGAAGAGGGTAAATATTTTTGTCCTATGATCTACTCAAGCTAGAGGTGACATGGATGAAAGTTTCTTCTCTGCAAGGAATTGTCAATCCACCCATTGGATGATTGAATTCGAACTCCTCTTCAGCTATAGTCAGCAAACTTTGGAAACTAAGCTGGTTCAGGTACGAAACTGGAACTACAAATCTCTTCATTTCAGTCTTCCCAACATAAACTGCTAAGAAACCTTTTGGAACTTCCAGAGATGATAAAGTTGTTCCTTTTGCATCAAGTACAGATCGTCTGAGAACTTGCTTAGCAAGACCACTCGGCAAACGGATACCCATGATTTCTTCTTCGTGTTTCAAAAGCTTTATAAAGCTTGTTACTCGAGGGAACAAAAGCTTAAGAGGACTTGTTTATCAAGGAAAGCTACTAGATAGAATGTGTTGGTGAGATGTTATGTTAAGTTGTGGTTACACTTGCTGGTATATATAGCCAAACTGCTCTGTAAGCAATCCTCAAAAATGTAGTGGTTGGCTATCAATATTTTCTGTCCTATAGTCCAGACATGGCTGTTAGATTATCACATGTTCTTGTCTTTCAATCGAAGGTACAAACAAAGTATGTCCTACAAGCTGGATTAAGAAGGCCAATAGTGGAAAAGACTAAGTGACCTTCATGACTTACCTGTCCATCTGCATAATCGACATCTACATATGAACTTGGGTGACCTCTCCATTAGCATATGGTTGAAAGAATTACAAGGTATTTCCAGGTAACATTCCAACCACCGGACATGCTTGTAACAAGTAGAATATAGTAGGAAACTGGATTCAACTGCATATCATGACTGTTGAAGGGAAAGAGTTAGTGGACCAAATCATAAACATTCCGTTTCTCAGTTTTTCAGTTCATTTCAACATGCAAATCTGCATCTAACTGATTTGATGCCTTTGTCTAAGGTTTATTATCCTTCCCTTGCAGTTCTTTTGGAGATATCCTCAATTATCAAATTGGAATACAGCACTATCCGTAGGAACAACAGCTCAGGTATACGAAAAGCCTGTAATAGATTTGTAGGATGGAAGAAACTGCAAGTCAATACAAGGATACAAGCAATGCAAGTAGCAACAACTGCTATTTGATGTTTGAATTGAATTGAACATTCCCATGATCTTGATGTGTTTGACAACACCAGAAGAGGACCTCCTTATATTAAATTCACATAGCATTGAATTCACTGAAAGCTAGTCGTTTCTAAAGCTTGCATATAGCTTGACAAAGAATCAAGATAAGAATATAATGGAACAAAATTTAGTATTGCCTATTCTTGATTTCTCTTTTTCTACTAAATAGCATCAATTCCTTCAATTTTATTAGAATGTCTAAAAAGCTTATATCTGCAACCAGGGTTTGTAACCATACACTTGTGTCTTAGAAATTTTGTCATTCAGGACTGTGTTTTAATTGACTTGTCTCAAGAATGTCCACATTCTAGGACCACTTGGTTATTCATCTATATCAACAATGACATCAAATATCTAATTTTGATTCGTAATCTTCAGCTGGACCTCTGTTGTCTTCTAAGAATAGTTGTGGGGTCATGGTATATGACATAAGTCCAAAGACAATATGATGCATCATGAGCTATGTCCCAAGCAGACTCCAGGAAATGATTCTCCCAGTAAAAATCACATTGGTTTATCTACAGGATATATATACCCGCATACTGGAACACACTCTTAACACACACTTGCATCCTGGCAATAGCGAGTACAAGAATCAATTCCTCGAACAAGTCATTATTTGCAATAACAGGAAAGGATGGGATTTGGTTTGCAGGGTGTTCTTGCACATCAAATTGCTTGATCAGTATCGGCAATTAGCAGAACATCTTTAGATGTATCAAAAGGTTATTTAGCAGTTTACGTTGGTGAGTATAAAAAGAAGCGACTTTTCTGCAGATATCCTACCTGAATCAGCTTGCATTTAAAGATTTGCTGAGCTTGGCTGAAGAGGAGTTTGGTTTTGATCGTCGGATGGGTGGTTTGACAAAACACTGCAAAGAAGATATGTTCTTGATGTTATCTCCAGCTGCAGTGGAGTATGAGAAAAAGGCAATACACCACCCACAGACACAATTTTGTATCACAGAAACTGGATAGCCAATGTACATTTTTTTTTTTTTTGTAGGATAAGATGAAGTTTACCAAATGAGAGAAACAAATTGGATTGTTGCATTCTGCTTTCCATGGTTCTCCTATGTTTATCTATTCATTTGAAGCATTTCTTATCATAATACTGTTTCATTTTCCTCAAAATAGTAGAATAACTGAGCACCAAAAATATTGTTCAGAAGATCCCCACCACTTCCAATAGAACACTCTTTGCAAGCCTAGATATAATGTGAAAGACAATGTCTCTGTTTAAAATAGGTAGCTTCCAGCCTGAGATGATTCAAGTGTCCCTACTATTATAATTACTTTCGTTGTTCTTAACATGTCTGATATGCTTTAACAAAACAAAAGTTTGGAGCCTTCTTGAGGCTAGCATTATCTCTCTTAACATGGACAAAATGAGTTGTGTGTTCCTGCTTGGATGTCTAGAAATCATTATAGAGCCACATATTGGCTCCAACTGCACCAAATCTGCTTGCAACTTGTTTCTCTGAAAGCAGGTGGGTTCTATAGAGAGTGGCATTGACACACGATTCATGTGACCTTCACAAGGCTTTGTCCACCAGTTTCACAATGCTGCTGTTCTTGGCTCATATAAGGTATTGAAATTCTTTGTCGGGTAAGTTCCGCAAGAGAAGACACAACGATCTGGGAAATTCCTGTTGTGCGCAACTGAGAATACGTGGCTTATCTTTATACCCTTCTGCTACTGTTCACTCTCAGAAGACAGAGTTCAGGAGTTACTGCTGCATATTTCTCCAGTTCTATCACAAATTACAAAGTCCAACTAATAATAAGCCTACTTATACATCTATAACCATCTTGAGGTTTCTATGATAAGAACAAGAAATCTTTTGTCACTTAGATTAAGTTGAAGTTTCAGAATAGACTAAGAGTTCACTTATCTTTGAAATTTCAGAAGCTCATGATCCAAAATCCAACAGCTTTATGTAAATAAGATCTATCCTAGTCAAATTGAAAGCAACTTCCAGGCAGGTCTTATGGTATCCTTCTCATAATTCTTCCTCAAAACCAGTTGTTTAAGTATGTTTCTAATCAAGCTACCATGAAATATAAGAACAACCATGGATTGTCTGCAGAATGTAACCAACCCAACAGCCATTTGGTTCTGCATCTATTCTCATCATTCCTTATCCAATCTTGTGTTGTCCTCTATAGGCCTAACAGTTTATTTGTGGGACATGCAGAGTTTCAACATTAAAAGCCATATGTAGACTAAGACTTCTGTGTCTCCTTTACTTCGTTCTTGTTCAAAGACAATACCATGTGATGACTTCTCGTGGTTGTCTCAAGCTGACCCATAAGTACTATTTGTGGCCATTGATGACTTTTGGCTTCTGTTATCCTCAGTATATATTGACAGGCTTAGTTTCAGAACCATCACAACCCAAGTCTTGGCATTCTCAACTAGTACATTTCCTTAACCACCAAACCTGTTAACATTCTTTCCATTGATTCACTCACTCAAAGCAATTCAACCAAGTAACAATGGCTATTCTTTTGACTGGTGTTCTTTCCAAACAAGGCCTCCGCCGATCTTTTTCGGGAAGTAAATCTGCTTCAAGATGTTTAGATGTACCTAAAGGTTTCTTGGCAGTTTATGTTGGGGAAACTGAGAAGAAAAGATTTGTGGTTCCAGTATCCTACTTGAACCACCCTGCATTTCAAGATTTACTCAGCAGAGCTGAAGAGGAGTTTGGTTTTGATCATCCAATCGGTGGTTTGACAATTCCTTGCAGTGAAGAGATATTCATTAATGTCACTTCTAGCTTGAGTAGGTGATAAACATATGGAGAAAACTAACGCCATACCACAATTTTGTACAAGAAAAACTGAAAGTTCAATGTAAATTCACTTTCAATCTGCATAAATGTAAAATAGTGATTTTTCCTTATGTTGCTGCTTTTCTTCAAACGTTACTGCAATGTTTCAAAAGATCCAATATTTTGACAGAACGTAATTCTTTCATTTTCAAAATCCGAAGCTCTTTCGTTTCATTTTCGGAAAGAGGGAATTCCTTCAAATTTTGAGCAATTGCTCCCTCCATTCAATTGTGATTAAAATCATCCTTAATTCTTAACTCTGGGTAAACTTTATATTAGATAATACTAGTAATCAACTACTTAGAACAGCCTAACGGTATGTTTTTTTCTCCTTCTTTACTTGGAATGATCTTCCATGTAAGTTGATAGCTTCATCCCTTCCTTTCATCTGTCCAAATGGCAATTTGGTTTTTTAATGGAACAGTTTACAAGGAAAACTTTCCTACTTTCTTCTCACAATTTTATCATCTAGAAGATTAAAATGTCATTTGATTGTTCTGGAATCTGAATTTAGATCTTGGACTTCAACTTGTTCTTCAAAAGATGAGTGTTCAAACATATAGTGGCATTCCTAAAAGCTACAAGCTTCAAATGCTATTGACAGGCATGCTGTCATAAGAAAATGTTGCAAACAAAGCTGTCCAGAAAATTAGCTAAGTATCTGGAAATTTATGAAATGTGCAAGCTGTCCATTTCGCTGGAAATGCAACACCTAGGTTGTTCGATGACGTTCCAGCAAGACAGCATGGTCACGACACATCGGCAGGGAAAATTGCTACTGAACATTGTCAACAGATAGACTGAAAGCTGAGAAAAACACAACTCAAACACTTAGCACCTTAGTAGCTTTGAACATTGTCCAAATTTGTATGGAAAAATTTGGACAAATTAACTATTTTTTGTTGTTACCTAGTAACCAGCTTTAGACAGATTTGCAGGATTCATGCTGTTGATTATAAAGCAGTCTATTCTAAACTTCTGATCAGATGTTGTAAGCACTTGTTGTACATCAATGAAGTCTCATTATATTATATTCCATGGTAGTGTTTACTCCCTCTCAAAATTTCCTTAACAGAGATGTCCATAAAGTTTAGCTTGATGCAAATTAGTACAGACAATCGGACTAACATTTTGCCCAACCTCAACTAGACACTGTAACACAAGGGACCTGCTCTAACCAAGATCCCACTCTGATGGAAGAAAGCAACACGTCAGGTTTGTATGATGTAACAAATCCATACATCTTAATGGAGTTCTTAAGAAATTTGGTAATAAGCCTTCACATCCTTACCAACAATACCATACTTGATGTCTGGTGCATGTTCTCTTTTCTGCTAACATGATGACAACAATTTATTTCTATACTAACTCAGACTTTTCCTTCAGCAAGAACACATAACTATAACGGGAATAATCATCTATAAACGTCAGAAAATAGGCTGAGGAGTTACGTGATAATTTCTGCTTGGCTTTCCATACTTTGTATCTCTGGCAATCTGACTTTCTTTGGCCTGGACCCATTCTAGCCCGACTCAAAGTCAATAGAAAAAGTTTGAGTTGACCGAATCTCCGGCCAAGTCCAGGCTGAAAAACTAGTATTTTTAGTCTCGGTGCAGGCTCTAACTAGGGCTTTACAGCTCGGTCAACCAAGAAAAAAACTATGCTGTTTCGTTTAGTCTGAGACCTAACTAAACTTCGGCCTTTGGGGCTTCTCCGACCCTATCAAGCTTCAAGCTGACTGTGTCGGGCTCGACCCACCTTGTTGTCATCCATAAAGTTCGTCTCTTACACGGAAGACTCATTTTAGTTTGGCTAATGTGTGGTAACTAACTAGCAAACTCATTCACTACCAAAACTATCATGGTCAGTTGAGGAAACAGATCCATGTGATGATTCAGCTGTCTTTGTCTCCGAGTAAATCCTAGTAGGAGGTTGCTTTCCTCTGAATCACACATAAGGTTTTCCACATAAATTCTATATATACACATATGGATCACTGCACAAGCCTGCAACTTCAATTCAAGTACACACATTCACTATTCACAAAACTAATCTCTCCTCTATTCAAGTTCACTGCAGTTTTCTTCATCTTCCTGACGTGTAAAATAATGGCTATTCGTTTTCCAAGAATTCTGAATGCCAAGCACATCCTTCGCAGGTCGAATCTGCTTGGAAACCAATCATCTTCAGTAATTCCCAATGTTCCAAAAGGCTGTTTTGCAGTCTATGTTGGAGAGAATCAAAAGAAGAGGTTCATAGTTCCAATATCATTCTTGAATCAACCTTCATTCCAAGAATTACTCAGAAGGGCTGAGGAAGAATTCGGTTTCGATCACCCCATGGGCGGTCTTACTCTTCCTTGCAGAGAAGACATCTTTGTTAGCATCATCTCAGGCTCAAGTTCAACATAGTAATCAGTAGAAACAGTTTTGTAAACACATAGTTAAGCTACTAACACAACTTATTGTAACTGCCTCAAAATTTGTTCATCAATCAAATTGAAGAAGAATTTGGTGCAATTTTTTGCTTCCTTTACCCATTATCAGTTATTACCATAACCTCTTATTTGCATTTTCACTGGATACTCTGCAACTACAAGAGAAACTATTGAATGAATCAGTAACTTAAACCACAATAGATACATTATGTTGTTGTATATGTGGAAGAGAGTGAATCATGGCTGTCATATTGCAGAAAGTGTCAAGATTAGGTTTCAATGAAGTTAGATGTGAAATATCACGTGGGTAGTGAGTATTAGACTTTCATATCAGAAAGAAGAGGAAAGGTGAAAGTTTCTACAAGTCCATGGAAAAGATTACTACTCAACTTTCTAACTAGCTATTTCCTGGCAAGTGATTATCTTAAACTCGAATTGGATTTGTTGTTGGACCAGTATCCTGATTAGTATAGGCAAATGAAGAAGTATTTATCCTATTCAATACTGAAGGTAATCCTGACTAGTTCTTGAAGCTTGCAAAGGGATCATCTTGTTCATGCAAAGCGCTAATATCAATGGATTAATCTCTATGACCTTGATGTGTTGTACTAAACAGGTAAAGATCTTTTCTGATACTCTCACAGTTTCTATTCATGAACAGTTTCACTTCCACAGCTGGATTTTGTTATGTTGCTTCTGAATTCTGCCTCCATTGGAGTCCATGAATAGGCTGTCCCAAAGTGTCCCTAATCAAGAAGGCAATTAATTTTACTTTACACGCTAAATGTCCCCACCATTTACATGAACATTGAGCCCACCTGTTAATTTCCAATCTTTGGCAGGTTCTGAATGGAAGCAAGAATCCTCTCAGTCCTTACGTTTTCTGTTGTTGGAAGACAAGACCATGTGATACCCTCATGGAATGTTTCAAGCAGACCACAGCCAAATGATTCTTGGCCACTTACTTCAAACTCTAATTAACTCTCGTCACATAGTTTCATCTATATATACAATGCTTGGCGCACAGAATACTCACTCCAACTCATCACATTCTCAAGCATTTTGCTTTTCCTGCAGCAGAAAACCGTCAGATTTTCCATTCTTGTGAACCTTCTTTTCCTCTAGTTACTTGCACCAAGACAAGATGGCTATTCGCCTTCCTGGAGTTCTTGGGAAACAAGGTCTCCGACGGTCCTTGTCTGGAAACAAATCTGCCTCAAAATGCTTACCTGTGCCTAAAGGTTTCTTAGCTGTTTATGTTGGGGAAGCTGAGAAGAAAAGATTCATGGTTCCAGTTTCATACTTGAACCACCCTTCATTTCAAGATTTGCTCAGTAGAGCTGAAGAAGAGTTTGGTTTTGATCATCCAATGGGCGGCTTGACGATTCCCTGTGATGAAGATACTTTCCTTGACGTCACTTCTAGCTTGAGAAGATCATAAGAGATTGAAACTAGCCCCACAAGGCAATTTTTTAGAGCTAGAACTGCCAATTCATTGTACATACTTTGACATCAATACTAAATGAAAATTGTTCCTTTGCTTAAATTTTTGCTCCTCTTCTAACACAGATTGAAGTTGATAGTTAGAGCTTTACATTATCTTATGTGTATCTGTTACTCACAATCAATCAATTGACCATGTGAATATCATAAACAGAATCATGCTACCCCTTATCTGATGATTGATTTCAGATAAGCAGGCAATTAACTGAATAATTTCCTCTTCAACTTCATCACTGAAACTAGCTATTTATTTATGGAGAAGAATAGTTGAGGCAGGTATTTTGAAGCCTTCCTTTAAACCAAATTCCAGTGTTAGATCTTCCAACGAGATGAATTGTCTCTGCAATTTATAGAAAGATGGAGGATGTCTCATTTTGACAATTCAAGAGATATCTGCACATATGTTGATTACTATTTGTCGGAAAATGGGCTCTGAAATTTAAAAAAAAAAAAGAGAGAGAGAGATCCTAACTTCAATATACAAACTCTAACAGAAGAAATCAATCTCAAATCTTGATGGAAGAACTGCAGAATGGAACTGTTTACATTTCCTACTTCTCCTATGAAGAGGGTAATTCAATCTCATGCTAGTCCTTTTTCACATTTTTATCTTGCAGTTTCCTCGGAACAATGAATTCTATGATCCACCAATCATCTATTAACAGGTCTTCAAAACTTGCAATTCAGTAAATGTTTATTCAATCTTGTTTAGACCAAACACTGAAGTTCAGTTGTATAAGAACAGAACTTGTAAGAAAAAGGACTTCAGTACTGTACTGAAATAAGGTGCAGAACTGGTAAACAGTCGTTTTTTCTTACAAGTTCTATTCATAGACAACTTAACTTTACAGCTGGATTCTCATATCTTGCCTGTGCATTCTGCATTTTTCCGATTTAATGAATAGGTTGTCCCAGCATGTCCACCCAATCAAGCAATCACTTAGTTTTAAATCTTTATCTGGTCTTCCATAGGCTTAATTTCTTCTGCTGTAGGACATGTTATAGAACCTATGGACACCATTGAAAGAAGTTAGAATCCCCTCAATCTTTATACCTGTTGTAGTATGAACACAATCTGACAATGCCATGTGATATCCTCATGAACTATGACTCAAACAGGCCCCAGCCAAATGATTCTTGGCTGCTAACCACAGACCCTACATGATCTACATTACATAATTTCATCTATATATACATGTTTGGCTCACAAACAACTCACTCCAGGCCCCGAAGTTCTCAAACATTTAGTTTTTCCTTGAGCAGTAAACTAATATCAAAGCACTTTTCTTCTGAATATTCCAACACTTCTAAGATGGCTATTCGTTTGCCTGGTGTTCCTGCTAAACAAGGTCTCCGACGATCGTTATCTAGAAATAAATCTGCTTCAAGACGTTTAGATGTACCTAAAAGCTTCTTGGCTCTTTATGTTGGAGAAGCTGAGAAGAAGAGATTTGTGGTTCCAGTTGCATACTTGAACCAACCTGCATTCCAAGATTTGCTCAGCAGAGCTGAAGAGGAGTTCGGTTTCTATCATCCAACGGGCGGTTTGAGAATTCCCTGCAGTGAAGATTCTTTCCTTGATGTCACTTCTAGCTTCAGTAGATCATAAGAGATTTAAAACTAACCCCACAGGGAAAATTCTGTAGAGCTTGAAAATGTTAATTCAATGTATATACTTCAAAATGAATACAAATGAGAAGAGTTTCTTCACTTCAATTTTGTTTGAGATGTTCTCAGAATAGTTGCTGTTTGATAAATAAACAAAATCTGTTAACAGTTTTTCAGGAAACGGGCTCTGGAAAAAAAAAATCCTATCTTTAATGCACAAAATTAAAGGCAGTCGGTTTGATATAACAGAAAAGTTCATCTCACATTTAATGGATGTGTCTTTTACTACACTGATCCACAAGCCAATCATACCTGACCTGATCACCAGAAGAAACCCAATTTACGCATTTTTTACCCTCCCAATGAACTCTCCTGCTTAACTTGATTGACGTATTCCTATAAAACAATGTCGGAAGTAGTTCCGATTTAAGCACTCCGATTCTTAAGTTAGTTTATGTTTTTCTAGATAAAACAGTTGAGAGTGAAATGTTGTTTTGCTTGTTCACCTCCTTCTTTTCCTTCCATCTTACTTATAGTCACTCACATGTGTTCAAGTCTCGGACAGAGCATGTCACTGAAGACTCAGATTGTGAGCTTCTCGACTATCATCGACAAACTGTCAAAAGACTCTGGATACAAGCCTCTGCATTTAGGAAATTGTTTTATGCTCACTGAGGTGTCACTGTCAACATCTCTAAATCAAGCAAGTTGGTCGTCTGCATATATTTCTCTTAAAACTGCCTTGGGTAATGCCTGCCAACAAACTTACAAGTCAATTCATTAGACATAACCATGTGACCTGTTCTGATGCACATAAGTACCTACCTTAATCACTCACCATAACTAATCCATAATTCAGAATTGCCTCGTATCATCTCATATCACATACTCTACTTACTTGGTTGTTTCAAGCATGTCCAGAATCCATATGCAACTAAGTTTTAAGGCCATAGACTATTTGTCTGTAACATGTTTCGGGCCATAGACTAATTTCCAATCTTTAGCAGGTTCTGCATGGAAGCAAGAATCCTCTCAGTCCTTACATTTTCTGTTGATGGAAGACAAGACCATGTGATACCTTCATGGAATGTCTTGAGTAGACCATAGCCAAATGATTCTTGGCCACTTACTTCAAACTCTAATTACTTCTAATCACAAAGTTTCATCTATATATACAATGCTTGGCCTACAGAATACTCACTCCGAGTCATCACATTCTCAAGCATTTTGCTTTTCCTGCAGCAGAAAACCATCAGAATTCAACTCTTGTGAACCTTCTTTTAGTCTAGTTACTTGTACCAAGACAAGATGGCTATTCGCCTACCTGGAGTTCTTGCTAAACAAGGTCTCCGATCATCATTGTCTGGAAACAAGTCTGCCTCAAAATGTTCACCTGTGCCTAAAGGTTTCTTGGCTGTTTATGTTGGGGAAGCTGAGAAGAAAAGGTTCGTAGTTCCAGTTTCATAGTTGAACCACCCTTCATTTCAAGATTTGCTCAGTAGAGCTGAAGAGGAGGTTTTGATCATCCGATGGCCGGTTTGACGATTCCCTGTGATGAATATACTTTCCTTGATGTCACTTGTAGCTTGAGCAGATCATAACAAGACAGAAACTAGCCCCACAAGGCAATTTTGTAGAGCTAGAACTGCCAATTCATTGTACATACGTGGACATCAATACTAAATGAAATTTGTTCCTTTGCTTAAATTTTGCTCGTCTTCCAATACACAAATTGAAGTTGATAGTTAGAATTATCTGTTACTCTCAATCAATCAATTGACCATGTGAATTATATAAACAGAATCATGCTATATCTGATGGTTGATTTCAGATAAGCAGGCAATTAACTGAATAATTTCCTCCTACTCTTCAATTTCATCACTGAAACTAGCTGTCTATTCATGGAGAGGAACAGTTGAGGCAGGTATTTGAAGCCTTCTTTTAAGCCAAATTCCCCTTTCAGATCTTCCGAAGATATGAAGTTTCTCTCTACTATTTAGAGAAAGATGGAGGATGTCTCAGTTTGAGAATTCAAGAGATATCTGCACAAATGTTGATTACTATTTGTCAGAAAATGGACTATTTTTATTTCAGAAAATGGGCACTGAAATAAAAAAAGAGAGATCCTATCTTTAATGTTCAAACTCTAACAGAAGAAATCAATCACCAATCTTGATGGAAGAACTGCAGAATAGAATTGTTTACATTTCCTACTTCTCCTATGAAGAGGGTAATTCAATCTCAAGTTAGTCCTTTTTCATATTTTTATCTTGCAGTTTCCTTTGGACAATGAATTCCATGATCGACCAATCATCTAATAACAGGTTTTCAATACTTGCATATCAGTAAATGTTTATTCAATCTTCTTTAGACAAAACACTGAAGTTTAGTTGTATAAGAACAGAACTTGTAAGAAAAAGGACATTTTTACCAGTACTGCACTGAAATAAGGTACCGAACTGGAAAGCAGTCCTTTTTTCTTACAAGTTCTTTTCTGAAAGAAATAAAATTTACAGCTGGATTCTCATATCTTGCTTGTGCATTCTGCTTTTTTCTGATTCAATTAATAGGTTGTCCCAGCATGTCCCCCTGATAAGATCTCATCTTGATATATTATTGGATGTTATCTCCTTTATTTTGGATTAATTTTGGTGCTTAAATATTCAA
>JAOQMM010000172.1:24689414-24704493 GCA_027563515.1 Erythroxylum platyclados | reverse complement strand
GTACTACCCTATCCTTAATTCTCTCTAACCTGCTATGTTCTGTTAGCTACATCATCAGGTTCATCTATATCCAGGCTCTTTCTACTCAAGGTCCTGATACTATCATTAATGTTTGTTCTACTGTCTCTGCAAGTTGTTCATGGAGTCCCTACTATAGAACAACCAGTACCTGATTTGATTGGTATTCAGTTTGATTGATCATTACATGCCAGCCTGAGTTTTCTGGGCCATGTTAGAAATTCCTGACACTTTTCCTTACAATCCCATGTGAGTTTGATTCGTTTTGTTTTGTTTTAAATCTCTGTTGCATCACCATCAGTTTATCCCACTTCGGGGTACCACCACTCTGAGAAAGGACATTGCTTTGTTTTAAATCTCCCAAAATTTCTCAAAGTGATGATGTTCTGAAAATTGTTAGGAAATTCATGTTCCTCTAGTTAGATATAAAAGAAAAAATTACTGATATATCTTTTTTTTTCCAGCTTGTTTCATCGGACATCTAGTTATTAAGAATAAGGCTACAAACTACAGCACCTCCCTAAACTCTACGCTTCAGCGGGACTTTTACTAGATATTTGTTATTGTTATTGTTGATGTTTCACGAGACATCTTTAGGATAATATTTCATGAGGTTCTTTTTTAGAAATGGAAGGCTGTGCCAGGTTTAGTTCTTCACTTTCAGGAAACCTGATGGATGGTTATGAAAGATACTGATAAGTTCTAATCAGGATTTGGAAGAAATTGGATTAGGTTCAAATGACTCAATATTTACCGGGAACATCATGTATCTTAAATTCATAACTAATACAAAGTCATTTGAGTCTACTTGAGGACCAAATTTTAGTGAGTTTATATACAATTAGGAATATTACTTCATACTTATCTCTTTTTGATGTGGAACAACTCTCCTTATGAATTTCCGACGCATACTTCATATGGGCAAGTTACAAATTTGTTTAAGAGAGAGTTTCCAGGTAAATTAACTTGGTAGTCATTGATACTAAAACTTAACTACGTTGTGTTGCAGGTAGGGATGGCCATCAACTCGAAGCCCGATTCGGCCCGGTTTTACCTGAAGTCAACTAGTCATGCTCAGTTAAATCGGTCTAGGTTTTCAAACCCTGGCCGAATTAGAATAGCCCACTACTAGTTTGAAATCGATATCATTTTAGTTTTAAGTTAAAAAATGGGTTATCCAAAATGATATCATTTTAAGTCCATCTTAAAATAATTTTCTTAAAATGACATCGTTTTAACAAAAAAAATTTAAAATTACATCATTTCGAACAGTTCGTACATAGAATTGAGCCAGACCAAACTGACAATGGGTCTAATTCAATTTGACGTGGCTTGTTACCATCTCTAATCGCAGAAGGGCTTCTAGAGGGAAAAGTAACATGGCATTCATAATTTCATATGCAAAACAACGTCAAGGTCGTTATCTCTTGGCTTTGGCTAAGGGGTACACAGCCAAATGGTGGGGCTTTCTAGTCTCCTATTGTCATTTTATATACTCAAAAGTCTCCTTCACAGAACATGCAATAATAACAACAACAATTCCATCTTCGACTCTTCCGTCTACATCGTTGTTCCCTAATTTATGAGTTTAGCATGTATAAGATGACTGGTTGTTTGAAGATGAAGATATGGACCAAGATCGAATCTTCTTACTTTGTCAAGCGGCCTCTGTTACGCGATGATCATCTAGTCCTAATTTGAAAATTTTGAAGCCTTAATGAGCAAATGCGGGGGTCCTTTGCCTTTTTGGTGTGGTCTGTTTTGGCTTTGTTATTATCTTGCCACAACGACGCCGTCCTTTATGGCCTTAATTAATAGAGAGATTGTTCCGATAAACTTTTTCACAGAACATACATATATTTCAAACTAGAGATGACCTAAGTTTAATTTGTTTCACTACATTCCATATGTTGTTTTACAATATTTATACCAGAATCTGAATTGAAGCCGATGAGCATAGATATTCTTATACTATGCAATCTTGGAGTGTTTCAGGAAAAATATAAATATTTCTTGAAAGTATTTGTGTCAACATGACCTAACACACGACCAGTGTGTTCTTATTTGGAAAGTAAAGACACGAGTTGAAATATGAGTATGTTGGTATAATAGAGGATCTTTTCAAATAAAGATACGGTCTGAAATACGAGCGTATTAGAACCTATGTCCATGTACGGAATAGATGTAGTGAATTATACGCCTTGAGACACGAGCATATCAAAACCGTGCGTAAAAATAATAAGTTACACTATTTGAAGCACATTAAATCTATAAATATCAATTAGATTGAACCGTCACTTGACTAGTCAAAATTTTTTGTGAGGGATAGGCTTGGGACTTGAGGTTAAAACCCACAATTTTTTAATTTAATTTAATGTTATTTTGAAAACTACCATTATTTTAATCAAAACAATATAGTTTATATTTAATATATTCAGACTTCAAGTTGCATCAAGATGTAAAGTTCGAGTCCAACTTGAAGTCTAAAAATTTTGGAGAAAAAAGATTGAGCATAACTCAAAACTCTGTCAATTCAGATTGATTTCGTTAACTTCGAGAAGGGTAGAGCTGAGTTTATTAACTTCAGGTAGGGCCAAGCTGAGTTTGGACACAAATGTCATCCCTAGACTCACCAAATGAATTAACCCACCGGTTAAAGACTAGTTACCTGATGGTATAGGGTGGATTTTGTTTTCTTTTTCTTGTACAATCAAAGGGCTTTATTCTTGAGAAGTTGAGACCAAAATAAAGAAGACAAAATGCTGGGCATGGCCATATGTTAGCTTTGGTATATCACTTTCTGAGCCTTAGAACATGAAGGCATAACTTCTTTTCTGAAATAAGTCATTTTTGTTAGCAGATTTATTTGAATGATGGTGCTGGTTTGAGCTGGACCACATGGAAGGAGAATTCCTTTTCTTTATCTATAAATATATATATATGGTTGAGACTTGAGACACACTTCTAGGGTTGCCAATTACATTTCGATTCAACTTGTCCCGACTTGAAGTCAACAGATTCTATTTAGGTTAATCGAACTTCAACTCTTCAAGTTAGATTTAGATATAGAGGGTTAACCTGAATAGGTTAAATTCCCTCACCAAAATAATGTCATTTTGGTGTAATTACTCAAAAAGATGTTATTTTGGTTAATAAATTTAAGAAATTTAAGATCAAAACAATCTCATTTTGATTAATTACATCGTTCTATAGCTTCGGCCAAGCCAAATCCACTAGTTAGTTCCTTTTCTTTTCTTAAATTCTTTGAATAGAACATAATCTCGAATGGATAATTTCTGATCAAGTTTTAAAGAAAAATAATACTTGTCTTTAAATGCTTTTAAAAGGATTATTGAGGATTTGTTTTGACCATCTTGAAAACCATATGGTTGACCTTAGACAATTGACCTGTTCGAGTTTAAGTTGTATTATAATGAAAATTTTGAGGTTAAAATTACTCTTTTAGTCTAACTAAAAAATATCAGTAGTTCTATAAGAATTTTAAATATTAGAAGATTTTCTTAAAATTACTTAAATTAATTTGAGTATGGCAATAGGTTAAATTGGTGCATGTGACCTGAGCTTGAGCAAGCCTCCCAAAACAAATTCATTTTTAATTGAGTGGACAAGTTATTCAAACTTTTCAGGCCAAACTTCGAGTTAGACCTTCATAATCAAATTCAATCCAAAATCTTATAAAACCAAATCTGATCTGTTGACTTCGAGTAATAGCAAGTCCTTCAAAACAAATTTATTTTTAATCGAGTGGACGAGTCATTTAGGATTTTTAGGCCAAACCTCGAGTCAAACTCTCGTACACAAATCGAATCCAAAACTTGATTAAACCAACCCTGGCCTATTGACTTCCAGCCGAATCAATTGTCATGCCGGCTTAAATTATAAGAAAATTCCGTATCTTTTACCTGAGGAAAAAACCAGCAAAAGATAACAGAAACCTGCACATGGGTTAGCTCAAAAAGAAAGGTTGGATGGTACAAATTGTAAGGATTTTGATTACATAAATGTGTCGCCATCGCAATCAGAATCTCTAGCAAGCACAAAAATCACAAATAAACCAAAACCTTCTTCAGCTTTTGTACTTTTTAAGAGTACGTTCATTGTGATGGTCCTGATTTGAGGTTGGAGAGAACCACAGAATCAACAAATTTTTTTATATAAAAAAAAGCTTGTTTTGCACCTGTCTTATCATGTGAACTACATCACTTCAGAAAATAAACATCAATCACATTACATCAGGAGTTAACTGTTACAACAACAATAACAATAATAACAACAATAATATTTCAGTAAAAATTTCATTAAGACACAAGATTTAAAGAGCTCCAGAAGTACATAGCCTTATTCCTAATTAATAGGGACAATATCTCCGATATATTCATAGAAAAAAAAATTGTTTGAAGAAAATAAAATAATAATAATAATAAACAAATAATTATATTAAAAAAAGAATAGATATAATAAAATAAAATAATAAATAAATAAAACTAAAAATAAAAATAAACATAAACATAAAGTTGCTAAGAAATAATAAAAATAAGATAATAGAAATAAAAATAACAATACAAGTAATAATACAAATACTAATAAATAATAAAAAATATTAAAGAGAAAGTATTATAACTAAAAGTGTTTAGCCTATACTACAGGACTTAACAAGAGAATATTTTGTGTGTTTTTCGACCCAAAAAAAAAGAAAATTCATCTTCAGGAATAAGAAATTTTCAAGAAAATGGAATATAAAGTTTATATATAAAAATTAGAGTTAATTATACCTAATTTATATCATAATTATCTCATATTTTTTAACTATTATACAGCTCTAATTATGTTATAATAATTTTTCATTCGTTCTTTTATAGTTTCAAAACAATATACAGCTCTAATTATGTTATAATAATTTTTCATTCGTTCTTTTATAGTTTCAAAACAATGTTACATTAAATTTAAGGTTTTTAATATTATATTATTTTAAATTTAAAAATCAATCAAATAAGAAAGAAAATTTTGTAATAATTGAAAATTATTATAAAGAATAAGTGATAGTTTTAAAATATTAACCCTTAAATAAACTATTAAAAGTTGATAATTATATTTTCAAAATAGTCTTGAGCTAGCTTGTCATCAAAGAGGATAAACATTGAAATGCAAACTCAGCAAAGGTTGGTTACACTATAGTATTGTTTAATTATTATATAATATAATTTATTATAAATGATATCATATTACAACAACAATTTAGTAAAAATCTCGCTAATACACAGGATCTTGAGAGGTTCAGTAGTACACAGTCTTACTCCGTTGTTTCCAAAATAAACGATATTATATTATAATTTAATAATTTCAACATTTGTGTTATTTTAAATTAAAATAATCAATAAAATATAACAAAAAATTGTTTAATAATTAAATAATATTATAAAATAAATGATAATTTTAAAAATATAAAAAGAAAAAAGGACAAATGTGTCAATATATTTAACTCTTTAATAAACTCTTAAAAGTTGATAACAGTGGAGTTAATTATATGTTCTAAACAAAAATCATTTCACAAACTTAATAATTAAAAAAAATTAGACAAGAAAATTTAAGTGGACATGGTCATGTTGTCCTCAAGAGTACAAACATTGAAATGTAAACCCAACGAGGTTTGGCTCCCACCATGAGTTTGTCCCACAAAATACACATACCCCAAAACACCCCTTCACACTTCACATGACCATCTTCTCTTCCTCACCTCAAGTCTCTTCAATCTTCATAAATACCACACTCCGTCACTTCCTGTGTCATTCACATCACCCACCTTTACTCTCCTCCACTCTTACTCTGATCTGAACTTGGAGCTAAACCAATCAAAAATGGCAATCAGGAAGTCAAACAAACTGTCTCAACCAGCAGTTCTCAAGCAAATGTTGAAGAAATGTTCTAGCTTAGGCAAAAATGACGATGATGGCCTACCTCTTGACGTCCCAAAAGGTCACTTTGCAGTTTATGTTGGTGAGAATAGAAGCAGATACATAGTTCCAATCTCCTTCTTGAACCACCCTAAATTCCAGAGCTTGCTTCAACGAGCTGAGGAAGAGTTTGGTTTTGATCATGATATGGGCCTCACTATCCCATGTGAAGAAGATGATTTCCGATCTTTAATCAATGCTTAGATTAAAAACGGGTGGTTGAAACCGAAGATCGATCCTTTAAACTGGAGAACATGGCCAAGATGAAGCTACACTGTCAAATATTGATAGCTTCTCTTTTTTTATCATGTCTCTTCACTGTGATCCTATTGATCTTAGTGATTTTTTTGTTTTTTTTTTGGTAATCGTCAAAACCCATCTTGGGTTTTTATGTCTAATTACTAACCTATTACCCATGATGATTGACATGGGATAAATCTGTATAAAGTTCTCGTTTTCCTTACAGATGTAGTTTGTTGTTCACATCTGTGAGAGAAGTCTAAGGAATGCAAGTTTTTAGCTAAGAATCTCTCTCTCTCTCTATCTCTACTTTTCTCTCTACTTTTGGTTTAAATTAAGTGAAGCCAAGTAGCCAACAAAGATCTTGCACTATAATGGGAAAAGTAATGTTTTTAGTCATATCAAATCAAAGAAGACATTAGGAAAGTGCAGTGACAGACTAAAACTGCATACTTTTGTCAGAGAATGTGGGGTACTTGAAACCTTTACCATGTACGGATCATCAAGTTGGTTAGGTTTTTAGTTGTTCAAACCTGAGACCAACCCAATAAGCAGTAGCCATATAATATTATGAATCAAAGCATTTTACTTAATCAATTACTTTCTCTTGCCCATCATCCATGTGTATGTAGAGAGTATCATGATCAGGATCACCAGGCTTTTCAGGCTACTGGAATGCAATAACATAGTTTTATCACCACTTGGGAAGTTGGAATAGAATCTCTGCAATGAAATATCAGTAACTTGCCCTTAATGATGTTGCTTTGAATTAAAAACTACAACTTTACTTAGAGCAACAGAATTTCAGCCATTTAAAGTCTTCAAAACAGGTTCATCTCTTTTAGTTCCGGCGAGAAAAGTAATGATTTGGTAAAAGATACCAACTTCCCTGATTTCATCAATTTTTCGTAATCAGTCCCTCCAGTAAGTTTTACCATTAACTTTAACTGAGCAACTGCTGCTGCTGCTTCCTTAGGTTTCATGTTACACCATCTTTTGTTTAATGTCTGAGTCTCCAAGAGACTAAAGAATGCAAAAACTTCCTTGCCTTTTACGGTGGGTCATTTCATAGACTTGATTTCCTTACAGTTTCGACGGTTGGTTCGTTAGTTTCAGCTCCTGCTTTGGTAGGTTTTTTCACGTCAGCTGTTAAGAAAAGTCAAGTATTGTGCCCGCTTTGGTAGGTTTTTAGAAGTTTTGTGCCGGCTTGATCTGTAATGACAGTATATAATCTATTCCAGGCAACCCAAATATCAAAAATCTGTAGGTTTCAGCCTAACAGTACAATAAATTTGGCAGGGAAAGAACAGAAACTTTTATTAGACAGAGACTGCATGTCTGACATGGTTACAGAAATTAACAAAAATCTGAAAAAATATTTGTATCATCGTTTAAAAATCTGACAAAAGATTTTCTCATCTTAGTAAACTATTAAATTATGTGAAGATCGAATCATGACCAATCTATAACTAGACAGACTTTTGATCAAATAGGGAAATTGACAAGGAAAAAGGTTAAAAGTTGCAGAACATCTGACCTTTCTTTTCTCAGATCAGGAAGTTATGTTGGCATCTACTTAAGTTAGTATTCAATCAATGATAAAGCATCTTTTCACTATGGACTAGTTGGGACAAATCTATCATTTGGTTTGTCAAGTAATTTATTCATAACGAATACGTGATTTTAATTTGGACTATAAAAAAATTTCCATAATCCATGTGTCATGTGATTTCTATTTGTGAGTCCCTACTCGTTTTGTTCATGTTTTTATATTCACAAATCAGATGCACTTAAATGCTTGACCATCTTATCTTATCCCTCTGTATAAGTGGTCCATGCTTTACCTCTTCTTTCTATCTTAAGGCCGCCCCTTCTGAACTATAAATTGCAGATATCTAGTTGGAGAGTTCTTTAATTATTTGGTGACTATTTTCTCTGGAAAAAAACCAAACTTTTGTTCTAAATTGTCAACTTCAACCCCCTACAATATAAATATAAAAATGAAAATTGAAGGAAAAATGAAATAGATGGTTCTTGAATTTAGCTTTAGGGGTGCTCGGTTAGTTGGATGGAATAAAGGAATAAAAAAATATACTTGATAATATATAATCATCCTATATGAAGAGTATTTTCATATCCTCTTTTAAGGCAATATTTTATACTTAATATGGTAAAAAATAGAGGACATATCTATTTTTATTCTTTATTATATTTATTATAATTCTTATTTTCATTAACCGAACAGTTACTTATTTAGTTAGGAGCTGTTGGACCAGCCTACAACGAGGTTGCAGGTGAAAATGACAGGGCATAGCAATCAAACAGCAGAAGATATCACCAAAGTTTCAGCCATCTAAACTTTTATTCTTTTCATATAGCTTTTATCAGTATCTTACAAAAGTTATGAGTTGGAATCACGGTTCGTACAAAGATTGTCCTTTTATTAGAGAAAAACACTGAAGGTTGTTCAACTTCCGTGTCTTGGATCTTGGACACCCCGGGACTAAATTGAAATAAAGAAAACTTAAACCATTCATGATCAGTTGTACGAGATTTTGAATGTCTGATGATCTTAAAGGGTCCGAAGGGTAGCGATTGCGAGTTTTTCGGTTCAAAAAAAAGATCAGTTATTTGAGATAATATTCATGCAATCTATTGAAATTTGGTGACCCTTCTGTAGTAGGACCACAAGAGAGGTGCAAAGCTTACCTCTGGTTAGCTGGTCCTCTCTATAACTTTAAATGCAATGTTGGCCAATTTGTGTTGCAGCCACAAAAAAAGCCTGACACCCCAACCAAGTCTACATTATTTCTTCTCCAACTGAATATCATCTTCTGCTACACAAAATCCATTACGGAACTTCCTCCATGAGAAAGAAAATATCTGCGTCTCATTATTATAACCATTCTCTGATCTCTGAAATGGAGCTTTGTTGTCTGGACTCAGAAAACCGCTGTTTAATTCACTTGATCATTATTCAAATATAGTATGATTTGTGAAATTCGTCTTTGCAACAATTTGATCCAATCATTCCAGATGAGTTTGTGTGAGGAGGAAAGTTGAAAGCAAGTTTCATACTTCTGATCGAAGTAGATTTTATCTGTACTAATCCAGTACTGATATAATTAATGCCTCCATGTTTATAGAGTACGTACCTTACATGTACAACCTCCAGGCTCTGCCTACCAACAGCTTACCAAATTTCACATTACCATTTATGCTTCTGAAAAATTTGATCCAATCATTCCAGATGAAAGTGTGTGTGAAGAGGAAAGTTGAAAGGAAGTTTCATACTTCCGATCAAAGTAGATTTTATCTGTACTAATCCAGTACTGATATAATTAATGCCTCCATGTTTATAGAGTACGTACCTTGCATGTACAGCCTCCATGCTCTGCCAACCAACAGCTTACCAAATTTCACATTACCATTTATCTTCTGAAGAATTGGCCAATAATTTCTGTGAAAGCAACGTGATTAGCAGATAAAAGGGTAACAGAAAGTACGGACAGGCCTCTGCTTCTTGTATTTTTATTTTTATTTTTTTTGGGATTCTCTGAACTTTCATCAAACACTTTGTCCGCATATTAAATTTTCTTCAAGTTTTTCCATACGCATTAAATGCTAATCTATCAGTGATCTGTCATGGAGGCAAGGACTAAGAAGTAACCTTTTTTTTTCCTTTTCTTTGTACGGAATCCAGAACTGGGTAGGACACAGATTGTAGTGATATGGATTCACAACCTGCACAATAATGGAGAAACATCAACGTCATGTCTTTTCTCATCAGTATCAGAAAATTGAGTTGGAGGAGATGAAATCAAGATGGATGCAGATACTTTACAGCTGGATAGATGTCTCTTCTTTTCTGCATGTTTGTCTCCAATGTCCCACTAATGGGTTGGAGACTTTTAAATTCTTGACAGAGTTTGTCAACTAAATCTCCTACCACTGGCCAGCTCTAATACCTAAGGATGGTAATAGGCTGCCAGCCTCAGATCCGATCAGTCGCTGTCTACGGATGCCCAGAACCCAGGCCTGGCCAGGCTAGAGAAATATAAGAAAAACGGTATTAAAATCATATTATTTTTTCCCTCTTAATAAAAAAAAAAAGATATTATTTTTTTATTTTATTTAAAAATTTTAAAAATATTTTATTGGGCCGAGTCAAGTTTAGACTCAAGTTTAATTGTCTCAGGCCCAGCCCATCATCATTCCTAACTCAAACAACCCAAAGTTTGATAAGATCGGAATTAACGTAACAAAGTTATAGTATAATTTAATAAAACAACATTATTTTCATAATTGAGTTATTGAGTTCACTAATCTTTTACTCGAATGGATTCAAACTATTTGAGTTGAGTTAGTACTCTTAATCTCAATTCGACCTAAAATCCTACCAATTTGACCTTGATTAAGCTAAATCTATTAACTTTGAATTGAATTAGGTCCAAATGAATTTATCATATCTACTAATGGTCTCTTAATTATTTCTATATGCATATTAACTATTTCAATAATATAAACTAAATTTCAAGGATAGTATTAAGTTGGGCGGGACACGTTTTCTATAAAGTTTGAACTTGATCTAAAACTTAGTCAAATCTTAAAAAATCAAACTTGAATTTGAATTAATTAGATTTTGAATCAACCTAAAAAAGTTGAGTCGGATCAAATTTTGAATAAAAATTCAAGTTTAAATTAATTCAATTCGAACTGAGTTTAAGGCAAGTTCAATTGAGTTCAAGTTAGGTTTGGATGCGTTTGAAACAAGTTCAATTGGAATTAGAGATGGCATCTGGGCCTCAGTCCGATATGAAGTCAACGGGTCAAGCCCATATTGACTGTGTCTTGGATTGGGCCTTGGGCCCTTTAAAAAAAACTCAAGCCTCAGGTGGGCAACCCGACGTCAGTTGCCAACCTAGGGCTCAACATATATAAATAAAATTATGTTGTTTTTCATTTTTCATTAAAAAACAACTAGGATTGGGCCTAGTCGAGTTAGGGTCAAACCTACTGTATTAGGCATGATCGGGCCCCAAGTCAAACTTGGGCCCCAACAATAGTTCATTGCTATCCCTAACTGGAATTAGTCATACTGGGATTTGCATTTTTTTTAAATTACAATTTTTCATTTTTTTTACCAAATTTAATCATATTGTGCACAATAAAAAATTATGAAATATGTAATTTAAATTTTGTTATAAATTTTTTTAAAAAGATTTTATTGTATAGCTTTCAATTATGGACCTAAAAGCTTGATTTAGGAGAAAAAGTGTGACAAGGACTTAAGTAGTAGTTAGGCAGTCTTAAGTAATCAACAAGAATTAACCATAATACCTATCTCTTGAACATGTCAAATCAAGCTACAAATACGGTTCAGGTTGGTTTGAAATCAACGGATTGATCATATTTTAATTCTATGAGTCAGTTCAAAATTGAGCCAAAATGATCCAAACAACTCAAACCATCCCTCTAAAATAATATCAATTTAGTTTAACTTCTCAAAACGATGTTGTCTTTTATTTGAAAGTTTAAATATTCAAGATTAAAATCATATCGTTTGGGATTATGCAACTGAGCCTGGACCGTCTATTTGAGAAACAAGTCCAATCCAACCCAATTCATTATCATTTTTAATGAAAATGTCAATCCTTTCTCTCTTAATAAGTAGGGATAGCAATAGGTTGAGCCGGACCCAGACCCACTGAACCCTACTCAAGGCCAAACCGAACCCAAGGCAAAGGGCCTGCGCTTGACCTGGCCCGGCCTAAGTTATTTTTTATTTTTTTCTAAATGAAAAAATAGAAAAACGATATAGTTTTTGTTATAGGTATTGGCCCTCATGTTGGGCTAGACATGGGCAGCCCAAGCCCAAGCCCAAGCTTGGACTCAAGACCTGGTCAATTGGCCCAAGCTTGGGCCCGAATGTCATCTCTATTAATTTGTAACATATAAAATCATATCAAGATTGAATACACAATTAGCGTATAAACATCAATTCTATCAAACTCGTTATAGTTGACTCCTCAAGTAATTTATTTAAAATATGTTATTTACAAATTATTTTGTATATTTGATGATTTATTCAATATATATCCAAAAATAACAATTGCAAATTTTACCATTACAAAAATTTCAAATTAAATAAAACTAATTATTTCACTAATGTAGGTTTTCTTCTATCTATAGCTGAATTAAGATGAATGAGGTACTGAATAAGATTAGGGATAGCATTTTAAGTTTGACTTGAAGTTGATAACCCTTATGAAAATAATATAGCTTTACGGTAGTTCAAGTAGGATCGAGTCGGGCTCGATTTGACCTATTACTAGACTTAAATAAAATTAATCTCGTCATCTTTGACATGATCAGGAATGTTGAGTTCCTATGTATTTCAAGCCTAATCAAGATAGCATTGCATTTGATGGAATTATTAATAAGGCTAACTTTCCCATACGGAGATCCCAAGAATTTATCATATAATAGACCATATTTCATGTTTATCTAATAATAATAATAACAACAAGAAGAACAACAACAACAACTATCATACTAAGAAATAAAAACTAAAAAAAATTTATTCGTAGAAAAGCTACACCTAATGAATTGTGATTACGATTCAAACCGTAGTCACAATATTACGACTATAATTACGATTTGGTTCTATATTTTTAAACTTTGACATACTTATAACCAACATTTAATAGTTAAAAAAAGGAGGATTTTTATCTAATTCTAATTAAAGATAACAATAGAATGAGTCGGGTCAAATTTTTATTTTGTAAATATAGATAGAATCAAAATAACATCGTTTTGGCATAATTGACCGAAACAAATGAAGATTCTTTTATCTAATTCCAATTAGTGATGACAATAGGTAAGGTTCAGTCGACACTTCTTTTTAGTAGGTAGAGTCGAAATCAAAATGAAGTCCTTTTATTATAGTTGACAAAACAATGCCTTTTTAGTATAATTAACCGAAACAACATTATTGTAGTCAATTATGATAAACGACATTGTTTCGGCCAAATTAATGGACTAAATCGAGTTGATCACTCTAAATTTGAGTACGATTTGAAACTCGATCAACTCAAACTACTTCATTAATTTAAATATAATCAAATCGATCTCAACGAGAATCTATTTTCAATTCAAGAGACATAATATAAAGAGAATTAAAAAGTAAAAGACATGCATGCATATGAATAAGAACTTTGGTTGAGTTGTGTGTATCACAACACATACAAAAGTGAAAGTGATTGGGTTCGTCGTCGTTAATGTTGGTACCTTCAATTATTCGTATATGGAATTCATATGAAACCGTGTCTTGTTCTTCTAAAGAACAAACAGAGCCACTTGTGTGGGGAAGGTGGGGATGGCATGTTCATGTTGGGGCCTCGCATGCATTGTTTAGTAGATACTATGAATTGATGTTGTCGGACTAACTGTCTGCTGCTACATTTCATTTCGTCCTTCCTTTTCACTTCCATGATGTTCCTTTTCCACATATAGTTAGGGATGTTAACGGTCTAGACCGGTAACTCAAGCCCAATTAAAATACAATAAAACTCGAGTTCAAATTGTTGCAAATGATGTTATTTCGGTATAATTAATTAAAATGATGTTACTTTAATCTTAAATTTAGGTAATTACACTAAAACGACTTTGTTTTAATGAGAATAATTCAATTTGTTTAGGTTGTTTAAATTGGAACTTAAGCTAACCCTTCCAACTTAAACTCAACTAGGCAATAGCAATGGGTCAAGCTGAGTTGGGCCTGTCCAATCACATACGTCACTTGAACTCTATTTTTTGGGCTTAAACTTGGCCTAAATTTGATTAAATTTATTCTTAATTTTTAAAAATTCTAAATGACATTATTTTATGTAAAAATTTCAAGCTTCGAGCTTCAAGCCAAGTTAAGCAACTTAAGTTTGAGACCGATCCAAACTCCAAAATTTTCAAATAAAAAAATAGACCAACTTGAAGTCCAAATTTCTTATAAAAAAAATTGAGCCGGACCTGAAACTCAATCAATTCGGATTAAGTTCATTGACTTCTAGTCAAGTCGATCGGACTAAACTTTTTTTGCCTTCCCTAAACTCAATTAATTTAAAATTACTTTGGTGACTTCAAATCGAGCCAAATCAGAATTTAATTGCTAATACTATAAATAATACAACAAATAGGAGAAGTTATCAATTAGTGTGTGTTTAAGTTGAGGAGTAAGTGTGATTAATTAAAAATAGAGATATATTAGTTGTGCTAATATTAATTAATTCGATAATTCATCTTTTAATTTATTTAAATTTATTTCATGTACATTTCAAAAATAATAATTAAAATTGATTATATTATAAAATTAAATTTAAAAAATTACTTCAAATTCAGCTATAAATGTCAACTACAATTCAAATTATTATTACAATTTATTTTAATTATATTTATATTATCCCTAATTACAAATGTTGTATAACAATTAATTTATAATTCGATACCTTCTTTAGCTGGCTTTTTTTAATGTCCTTAAATTTGGTTTTTATCAATCTTAAAAATATCAAAATAAGATATATTATATATTTTTCCAGAAAATAGATATATCTATTACGTTCAACAAAACAAACACTGTCTTAATCATAATTGTTATACAATTAACCACTATTGAAGAATCTCGATTATTATTATTATTAGTATTATTATTATTATTATTAATTTTTTAACCAAATAAAAAATTTTAAAAAGTCCACAAATGGAGTTATTGATTTAAAAACTCAAACTATTCTACCAGTTCAATCGTAAAAATCTTGAACCTTTCAATTTTTTTATTTGACTTTTATCTTTTTAGT
>JAOQMM010000172.1:24675865-24687615 GCA_027563515.1 Erythroxylum platyclados | reverse complement strand
ACTCAAACTATTCTACCAGTTCAATCGTAAAAATCTTGAACCTTTCAATTTTTTTATTTGACTTTTATCTTTTTAGTACAATTTACTTTAATAACTTTTATTATAAAAATTTGATCAATTAATTAATTAATTAATTAGTTTCTATAAATTAATATAATTTTATAAACTAAAATAAATTAATTACTTTTTATTTAATAATTTTTTAATTAAAATTTAAATTTTTCGATAAATAAAGATAATATCTTTTAATCATATTTTAAATTCTTTAATTTAATTCAATTTTTAATCAATATTATAACAATATAATATCAATTAAATCTTTTAAATATTAAACATAAAATATACCAATAAGATATATCTATAATTGTCTAATTCGAAAAGAGTACGAATATGTACTGGCTGGTGCTTGCCTAAAAATAAAATAAATAGAAGGGACATGTGATGATATCGTCACCTGGTCGTCACCTACAAATGAGTCATGACCGATGAGAAATTGAAAAGTTGTGTTTGTCTTTGGGTGGTCGGATATCTTTCGTGGATTGTGTGCATGATTGTTCCTGGGGATGAGATGCACGTGATTAGTGCCCCACATACGACCAATACCGATCAAGTTCTAGAGTCATGTTGACGTGGAGGGAGTCATTGTTTCGTTGCGTTTGTGTTACGTTCGAGTTAACCGTAGATTTATTTTGCTCTTTTTTTAAAAATAATTTGTTTTCGTCTTAACTAAAACTCCATATATTAACTAAGGATTTTAAGCAAAGAAATCTCTAAAAATAGAATTACTAGTCTAAAGGCAATATTTTTAAAATCAAACCAAAAGTTAAACTAGTAAAATAAAAAATTTAAGTTTAAAAAGTTCAATTGTTATTAAGTCATCATAAAAATACTTAAAAATTGAATAAAATTGAAGATATTAAAAAATAATTTAAAAAAATTATCCCTACTTATTAAAAAATTTAAAGTTTAATTAAAAAAAGGTACTATTAAATAAAAAATTAATTGGTTTATTTTGGTTTATAAAAACTAATTAGTTTAAAAAAATTGGTCAATTAATTAATAAACTGATCAATTTTTAACAAAAAAATTAATATACTAAATCAAACTAAAAAATTAAAAATTAAAACGAAAAATTGGTTGATTCAAATTTTTCAGTATTAAACTGGTCGAACCATAAAAGATCATGACAAAATCATAAATTCTTTTTAAGGGAAGCTTAACTACATAAGGGTTAAAAATAAATATTTGAACAATTTACAATTTTTAAAAATATTATCTATTATATTCTATTTTTATATTTAAAAATTAATAACCACTAAATTTCTAATGTTTAACAAATAAATTTTGAGTGTATTTAATAGTAAAAATAGAATCATTAGTCTTTAAAATCATGGAAAATTTATTAATTCTTTTTAAGAGAAACCCAACTAGATAAGGGTTAAAAATAAAATTAAAAATATTTAAACTATTTATAATAATATTTTAACTATGTTTTAATCAAAATTTATACTTATTCAATAAATTTTTTAGCACACTTAATAATTCATCAATTATATGTTTCGAATTAAATATGAAATAAAATGATCCTAATGATTATTAAAATTTCTTATATTTATAATCCAATTCTTAATACTTAAAGCTACTTTAAGAAACTTCTTGTATGAGATTAATAATTCAAACTTCTTAATCCCAATCCATTGAATGCTTGTGATTGACAAGATAATGAAAACAAATTTTGTTGATAACTTTGGATTAAAAGTCACAAACTTTTAAGCAAATTTGCAACTGAAGAATAGACATAGTGTTGTTCTAAAGCAAGAAAGTTTGAAAAGACTTAAAGGAGCTTTCCTTGAGGCATAAACGGTGGATGGGATTGGAAGTCGAACACAGATTCAGATTTAAAGATAAAATGGTCCTTTTGCAGAAATAAAAAAGTAATGCAAAAGCTTATCTTCAAAAGTAAGTGGCACAATTTTCCACATTGAAAGCTACTAACAATGAGAGATGGATGATTAAACATACTTTAAGCTTCTTCCTTACTTCAAATTAGCATAAATTTATAAATTAAGAGAGGAATTCCAGAAAGTTGTTAATGACAATTAAATCCTTTATTACATTATAAATAATTTGTAAAAAAATAACAATACAAGATGTAAAAATAAGCAATAATTAAAAAATTCAACCAATGCAGCCAATTCAATTATAAAAATCTTGAACCATCTAATTTTTAGGCTTAATTTTCAACTTTTTAAATCGATTTTCTTTAATAACCATTATTCTTAAAAATCGATCAATTTATTAATTAATCGGTCAATTTTAGTAAATTAATGAGTTCTCATAAATTAAAATAAATCAATTAATTTTTATTTAACAATCTTTTTAAATTAAACTTTAAATGCTTCGATAAGAAAGAACAATCTCTTTCAATCATATTTCAAATTCTTTAATTTTATTTAATTTTTAGCTAGTTTTATGATAGTCTAATACCAGTTGAACCTTTTAAACTTTAAATCTCTTAAATTACTGATTTAACTTCCGATCTGATTTTTAAAACATTAAAAAAAGTTATTTTACTTAGAATTATTGACTTCCAATTATGAAAGTAGCATTTATATTATATTTATATATATCTATATATGAAAATTTTTAATATTAGTAATTATTCAAAAATTGTACGTTTCTAAAATTATAATAAAAAAGAGATTTGTGATGATTTTGAAACATTTTATAATAAATAATTTGGTACATAGATTAAAAATATAAATTTTTAAATTTTGACTAAAAATTTTATTTGTTACATATTACCTAGTTCTTTAATAGACTTTCTATTTTTTAACTACTAATTTCATTTGAATTTTATAAATTTCTAGTTTCAATTAGTTATAAATTTTATACATTTGTACATTTGACAAATAATTTAAAATAATTAATTATTTAAACTATAAATGATAATTAATTATCATAAATTGTAAACGAGTTTGGGTCGGCCCATGGGCTCAAACTTATCTGTTTTTAATTAGGCCAAGGCCTAACTAGCATGAGGTACAACTTTTCTAAACAAAATAACATCGTTTTATTTAGAAGAGTTGGGTCTCAGAGCGGTCTGAGTCCGTGCTCAATAAAAAAAGATATTATTTTACACTTTAATTTTTAAAAAAATTGACAGCTGCCCTGGCATCCTTATTTATCGATTTTTAAAAATTAAGAATTTTTTAAGGCTTTAAGAATTTTTTAAGGCTTATTAAACTACGAAGAAGATTTATGTCTTAATAAAATTATTTAAACATAAGGTATTAGATACAATTACACTATATTTCAATAAAATTTCCCAAATTCTTAAATAGACAAATCATCCAATTTTTATAAGATTAATAACTTTAGACCCCTCTTGTGGTACAAAATTTGTACTTTGTGCCGTTTTAAAAAACTCCAAACAAGACCTAACAAAACATCTTAATATGTTACATAAAAATCTCTAAATTATTGCTTTTTTTAACAAGTTCTTTAACGTCCCTCTCTTCTTTTTTCAATACATGACAATACATTAGCCCATGCAAGTTATTATACCAAAAGCTACAATACAAAGCTTATCAAACAAACACGTCAGTCACAAAATGAGAAACCACCCACTCGTTGCTAAAGTTGTGCGATACCAGGGACCTCACATGTCGCTATGCCATATTTATATGGCTAAATATATTCACATTGACTACAACATATATTATCATTATCATTAATGATTATGAGTTGTTTATTCTCACACACACATATATGATTTTAAGTTTTTTTAAATAATTTAAAAACTCAACTGATTCAGACGATATAATTGTAAAAATGTTAAACCTTTCAACTTTTTAGTTCGATTTACTTTAATAACTCTTGTTCTTAAAAATTGATCAGTTTATTAATTAATTGATAAATTTTTATAAATTAATAAGTTTTTATAAACTAAAATAAATCAATTAATTTTAATTTAATAAATTTTAATTAATTCTCAAATTCTTTTCTCTTTCAACATATTTTAAATTATTTAATTTTAATTTATCTTTAACCGATTTTATGACGGTTTAATATAACGTTTTAAACCTTAAACTTCTTGTCTTGTCAGTTTAACTTTCATTTTTAAAATATTGGTTTTTTTTTAGATATAGTTTGTGAGTTATTATATAAACAAATTAATGATTTATGAGTTTCTTTATATTTGTAAAGAATATCTCTTGATTGTTAATATACAACTAATAAATATTCAAAAAAAAACTTTGAAAGGAAAAAGATAATTTATCATCTTGATTGGCTTGTTCTGGTTAGGATAGAATCTAATCGTAAAGACACCAATTTATCATTAGTGTGTTGACTCGTTATTCATCAACCTTAGTTTCTTTTGCTTGTAAGGTGCAAATTTCACGGATTGAGACTTAACAAAAGGTTATGTTGACTCCATCTCTTGTCTTTCTATTATCGAGACAATCTCGTCATTTTCATGATATTATGTGTATGTATTATATATGTGGCATTTACGTCTTGCTTTTGCTAATGTTTTCACTATTTATGATATTAATTGTGGAATGATATGACAAATTTCGGCTAATTATAACGAATTCTATCATTTTAAAAATTAAATTGATTCGATAAATTTAATCGTAAAAATTTTGAATCGGCCAATTTTTTAATTTAATTTTCAACCTTCCGTTCAATTTAGTTTACTAACTTTTGTTATTAAAAACTGATCAATTTATTAATTACTTTGTTAGTTTTTATAAATTATTCAGTTTTTATAAACTAAAATAAACTGATTAATTTTTTAATTTTTTAATCTAGTATTAAAATTTAATTTTTTTTAATTTAGTGTATAACCTTACAAAATTCATACAACTAAGGTTAAAATGTTATTTTTGTTAATGTAGCTAATAAATAAATATTAATGTAATGTTTTGTGGATACAACACATTAATAAAAATAACCTTTTTTAACTTGATCTATATAAATTATAAAAAGTTAATCACTAAATTGAAAATATTTAAACATTTGAGACAAAAATAAAAATATTAAAACGTTAAGCACTATTTAATTTATTATTCAATTATTTAATCACATTTTAATTTACTTATCCTATTGTTATATTGTCATAAGAACAAACTTTTATTTGCCATTTTTAGTATATATTAAATAAATTAGAGTGATATAAGCAATTTCATGTAAATACACTAATTAATTGATTAATAATTTATATATTATATATTTATATTAAAATTTAATAATAAATTTAACTAAAATAATCATTTGAAGAATATAATAATTCCAAGCGTAAGCTAGCCACTAATAGCTATGGCAGAAAAGCAAACCCCCATGATAGCAATTTGCCTACAATCATTGAGTCCACAATCAAAGTATGCAACACGGTTTTTTATTTTTATTTTTATATATATACCTTTATGGATAACTAAATTCCTGTTATTTGATTAATTTACATTCAAATTTAAAGAGTAAAACCAAAATTTTTAAAGTAAAATCAAAATTATATTAACATAATTCATTCAAATCCCTTTAAATAATATTTAAAAATAACAATAAAACTTACATTATTCCAACAGCATCCAAAATTACCAAATTTTAAATTAAATTTAAACTTTCTTTTTTAAAAATAGACTTCAAATCGAATTAGAGTGACATATAAAGAAATTCAATCCACACCCAATGTGTGCTAACGAGATATTTTCTAATTGAAGATGCATAGCAATCATATTAACGGACTGTTTTTCTTATCAAATATATGCCAACGGATTGTATTCTCATCGAAGGTGCCCAACTACTATACCAATGAGCTGTTTACTCCACCAAAAATGTACTAACGAGTTATTTTCTCATTAAAAATATCCAGCGACCTTGCCAACAAAATATTTAATAATATAAAAATATATTAACATAATCCTAAAATTCATAATTTGAAATATTAAAATTTAACAAAAAATCAAATTCTATATATTTTTTTCTCTTGAGTCCTACTCAAAGCAATAATATTTGAACAATTTGTATCATACAAATTGTGAGATATTCCCTTTAAAATTTACAAGAGGTACACTCGTGTTTTTGGTTAATAAAAATTATTATAAAAAAAACAAACTTTTCCATTCCTTCCCATTACAACATCCCAATCCCCTAAATCTAAAACAAAATTATACCTAACCAATATAATTGAACAAAAATATATATGGTTAGTTACTTCCACTCGAACGATTCACCGAGGTAACCCAGTCCGTTAACCTTTCAGCAACGACCTCGATTCACTCAAATAATCAAGACCGCTTCTCAAGCCGACGTGGCGACATCTCTGAAGATCCTCGGGATTCGAGAATCCCCCGACGTGTCGGGAGTCCGATACCGCACGCAGAATCTCCTCGAAAACTGACTCGTCGCACGGGATCGCCAAAGGACCGGCGTTCTTGAAGCCGTACTCCTCCTCCGCTTGTACGAGGAGGCTCTTGAATATCGGGTGGTTCAGGTACGTCGCGCGCACGATAAACCTCTTGCAACTGGACCCCACGCAGACCGCCACGTGTCCGGCCGGTACATCGGACGGCGCTCGAGCAGCAGCCAGCCTTGCCTTCGTCCGCCACCGTTTTAACATCTGTCGGATTCTCACAATGTTCCGGATTCTGTTGCTCTTCAGCATTTTCTCGGGAAAATCAAGAGATAAAGAGAAAGTGAGAGAAAGTTGAAGAGAAAGTGAGGGAGCGTGAAAGTCTTTTTTGAGTTTGAATGAGGAAGTGAATGTTATTAGTGCGTTCTTTATAATATAAGGGGGATTCATAAACGCCCTTGGTTTTTGAGATAATTACGAGATTGAGCATGTGTCTTATATTAATTAGTTATATTTAAAAAATTTAAAATTAATTATGATTTTGTTAGGGAGTTTTATAATGGAACGGAGTGATTTGTTAAGGTAATAACTAATCTTTTAAAAACTAGACCGAGAGTTAAATTAATAAGGCGAGAGGTTTAAGATTTAAAAAGTTCAACGACCATCATTAAATGGATTAGAAATGTAATAAAATTAAAGAATTTGAAAAATAATTACAGAACATTATCCTTTCTCATCAAAAAATTTAAGTTTAATTAAAAAAAAAGACTAATAAATAAAAATTAATCAGTTTATTTTAGTTTATAAAAACTAAATAATTTACAAAAACTAACCGACTAAGAACCGACTAAGTAATAAATTGATCGGTTTTTAACAATCAAAATTATTAAACTAAATCGAATAAAAAAATTGACTATTTCAAATCTTTACGATTAAACCTGTTGAACCCGTTTGGTTTTTAAATATTGGTAATAACACCAAATATTATTGAATTATAAATGATTTTTTTCTCTTCGGGGATATAATTACTTGCCACTTTGGTTATTCATTTAATGAGCTTTTATTAATGGAGTGAAGACATACTAAAATTTGAATTATGAAATAAATTGTGTTAATTATGTGATAATTGAATTTAATTGAAATTTCATAACAATCTAATGAAGTAGTAGCTTACAATAATTTGATTTCCTCTAATTTTAATCAATAAAAATTATATTAATAATGAATATAGCGTTATTTAATGTTATTAACGAGCTATAAATGTAGCTCATTTAGTATTAGTCTCATTGCATCTATTTTTGCTAAATTTTTTCAATTTGGTGTCAAACTTTTCATAATTTTTAATTTAGTAACTAATTTTTCAAAACTTGTATAACTTAAATCAAAATGTTATTTTTTACTGATTTTTCTAATAGATAGAAATCTACTTGACAATTGATAAATGCTTTATATCATTAAAAACAATCCTTGACTGATCTATGTGAATTTAAAAGGGTAATAATTAAATTAAAAAAATCATAAAATGTTATATAATATTTAATTTGTTCCCTTAATTAAACCATTCCAAAGAGATTGCTTCACTTAGAATTGCAAAGTAAGATTTGATTAGATTTTGCTTGTCTAAGATTTCCAAAACCCCATATGATTCAGGATCCCATCAATTTTGACTTGCTTTTGTTGTCACTAATTATCAAGTTTAAACTTTTGCCTTCGTCAAATAATAAATATATTTTTTATGGCCACAAGAGATCACTTGTTTGAAGAGGTAAAAGTTCTTAATTACACATTAATACTTCAAACCCCAATATAATAATTAATCCTCATTTACTATCTCTAAGCATGACAGGGGATGCCTAACTTGACTCGGCCTAACGTCAATAAGCTCAACTTGGTTAAAATCTCGAATTTTTTCATATAAAATGATGTTTTTTTAATTTTTGAAAATTGAAAAAACTAATGGGACCTTATCAAACTTCAGGTTACCTAAACTTGAGTGGCATAACAGCCTTCTGAGCAAGCTTTCGGGATCTCCTGTAAACCCCGTGATTTGGTAAAATGAGGATATTAGAGGAAGTAGTGAATGGAGATTCCCCTGTAGATAGACGAATGAGGGGAGACCTTCACGTCCAATTCGGCTTGGACCCAATAACAAAATTTTAGGCCTGAACAAGCCCGACTAGCCTGACTCATTGCCATGCATAACCATCTCCAAGCTTTTTTTTTTTCATATTGGAAAGTGGTTAATTTTTTTAATGACTATTAATGAGAGCATTGCTTAGTATGGAGAATATTACTATCATGACACTTAGCTCATGCTCAAAGTCATGATTGTTGAATAATTAAGCATA
This sequence comes from Erythroxylum platyclados, assembly GCA_027563515.1. Lineage (NCBI taxonomy): Eukaryota > Viridiplantae > Streptophyta > Magnoliopsida > Malpighiales > Erythroxylaceae > Erythroxylum > Erythroxylum platyclados. Next base: position 24,678,909 of record JAOQMM010000172.1, on the reverse strand, counting down.
GTAAAAGTTCATACCATTAGTTAATGTAATTAGCATATTAATATTATTTTTCCTTCTATTCCCATGATCTCTTGTCTCCCAGTATCTTATGAACACAGTAATCCTAATTAAAATACTAATTAATCCAAGATCTAGGGAATATATGCTGGACATGCCTTTGGAGTTTGGACTCTCATTAGATGGGGTGAGTTACTTTTGAGTCCATGTCCTTTATTTTGCAGGAACAGAAGAATTCGATGGGGTTTGTTTCAAACTTTTGAATAAAACGACATAGTTTTGATAATAATAATTGGGTCATTTATGGTCAAAATCGGATTTGGTATTTAACTACAGAATAAAATGATACTATTTTAGTTTTGGTTGATTAGGTTGTGAAATCTAATATGAAATCAAAATTTTGTTTTTTAAAATTTAAAACTGATTCAAATTATGATAAAAATCAGTTTTACTTGCTTTTGAATTTTGATCTCAATTGATTAGGTCATTTGATGGACATTATTATTTCTGGTCAAAATCGAATTTGATGTTTTACTTATTGGGTAAAAGGAAATCATTTTATGCTTGACCAAGTCACGAAACTCATTCTAAATGTCAAAAAAATTATTTTCTAAATTTAAATTTGAATCAAATTTTAATAAAAACAAATTTGACCTTATTTTTATTCTTTACCTTGTTTTATATTTATTATAATATTTATTTTATTACCTATTTTTATAGTTTTATTTCTACATATTTATTTATTTTATATTTTATTATTATTATCTTTATTTCTATTTTAATTTTTTATACCAATTAGGAGTAAAACACGTACTTCTAGACCTCCCTAAATCTTACATATCAGCGTGACTTTTATTGAAATATTATCGTTATTATTGTAAATTTAATCTTGACTGATTGGTCTGATTTTGCCTTCCTTAACCAACTATAAGGATATGACATAATTCAATGCACCCAAAGGCATCTTTTAGCTCTTGGCTTGTGATTAAAAACCGACTCAGGGTGAAAAGTCAATAGCACGGTAATGTTGACTCCACTTGTATGTTATGTAAAATGGAAATCTATGATTGGGATCATCTCTTTTTTCTTTGCACCTTCTCGAAAGTGGTCTGCAGTAGGATCTTACACTTGCTTCCTGGGGCTGGGATTCCGTACACCTAGATTCATGCTCTTAACTGGGTCATTAGTAACTCTCAGAAAGGTAAGCCCAAAGTCAATTTGTACAAAGATGTATTTATCTTTACTATTTATTGTCTCTGAAAGGAGATAAACTCGCGTCAATTTTCTAATCAGGAAGAAAGGAAATATCAGCTAGCTAACAAGATCATCAACTAGGTTAAATCTGCTTTACTTGCAAAACAATCTTCATCTCACTCTTTCTCCTTATATGCAAATTAGACAGAATTTATAACTTGATCTATTTTTGTAATTAATATTAGATAGTTTCATTACTTTATTCTACGGCGGAGTATTTTCTTGAACTCATAGTAATGTTCGAATAGTTTTGTCTACAGTGGATGCCTTGTTCATTAAAAAAAAAAAAGAGTATTAATGAAATGGCAAGTAAACTATAATAATGTACATTCAAGCTCTTCCCGAACCAATGAGTCGAGATCGTTTCTTAACTCTGAATCGTTACTTCGATAGTCAAATGACTAACTACTCTTTGAGAACAAAAAGTCAAAAACAATCCACAAGTGCAAGCTTCTGGTGTATCCCATTGGCCAATTCCATCCCAATTTATAAGACATTATTGCTAATAATCCATGCTTAGACCGATTCGAAGGGACAATGACAATGAGTATAGGCGTTGCCTTTTGTGCCTTTATAGGGCCTTAATTAACGCTAAGTAACGTGTAGGAACGTGCTCATGTCTCGCTATAATTTATAAACACCACGATGATTTGACTGCAAGAATTGACTTGTGACTTGTGACTTGTGAGAACTCAAGTTGCCGTATCTTTACGGTATCACTCTTATTAACAACAAATAAATTACAATGGTTGAAAGACACCAAATTAATAAAAAATATTTTGAATTAATTAATTTTGAATTAATTTTTTAATTTTTTTAGTTTGATTTATTTTAATAATTTTTGTTGTTAAAAATAGACCAATTTATTAATTAATCGGTCCAATTTTACAAACTAATCAATTTTTATAAACTAAAATAAACTTTAAATTTCTTATCTTACCGTCTAGTCCTTTTTTAAAACATTGAAAAATTCTATGATTAAAAAGTTGAACTGGTTCGTCCAGTTCAACCATAGAAACTTTGAATTGGCCAACTTTTTAATTCAGCTTTCAACCTTTCAGTTCAATTTATTTTAATAATCATTGTCGTTAAAATTTGATCAATTTAATAATTAATTAGTCGATTTTTGTAAACTAATCAATTTTTATAAACAAAAGTAAACCAATTAATTTTTATTTAACTATTTCAATTTTCAATTAAACTTTAAATTAAGTACATTCTCCTTTAATCATATTTCAATTTTATTCAATCTTTAAAGGATTTTATGACAACCTAATATTTGTTGAACCTTTTAAATCTTAAATTTTTTGTCTTATCGGTTTAACTTTCAGTCCAATTTTTAAAATATTTAATAATGATTAAAAATGAAACATAATAATGAATTTCTAATAACTTGTTCAGAAATTAACCAAAGCTTATCGGTTACTAACCACTCTTGATCTAGTTCTTCAATTAAGTAACACGTTTAATTAAGAGAAACGTGAGAATTGTGAGTAAGTTTAAGGTTTAAGGTTTCACTTAAGTAACTCGATTAATTAAGACAAGAAATTTAAGGGTTAAAAAGTTTAACCGGTATTAAATCGTTATAATATGGATTGAAAATTGAATAAAATTAAAGAATTTGAAACATAGTTGAAAGATTTTGCTCTTACCCATCAAAGAATTTGAGATTTAATTGAAAAAAGATATTATTAAATAAAAATAAATTGATTTATTTTTTGTTGATAATAACTTATTAATTTATAAAAATTGATCGATTAATTAATAAACTAATATGTTTTTAACAACAAGAG
>JAOQMM010000172.1:24614309-24633515 GCA_027563515.1 Erythroxylum platyclados | reverse complement strand
TTTAAAAAATTGAACTTCTAAAATAAAAAATAAAAAATCATTTTTTGTAATTTATTGTCCCTGATAAATTTGAATGGTAAGGAGAATTCCAATGAACTTGTGGACATAAAAGAATATGACACAAGCATGTATGTAGATTAAGTAACCAAGGAGATAAGGTATATTAAACACACCTTACCCACAATAGTGTGCTTACATATATCTTTTCAAGGTTGGTAGGTCACCAGAAAATAAATTAGGTCATGATGTTATCAAAACAGCTTTTAACGAGTGAGTGGAGAATTGCTCAGTTTTCTGTTTCTTTTTCTTTTTTTTCTATAGTCACTTTGTCTCTTACAAATTTTTTAAAATATGAGTTTATTAAATATTTTATTTATTAAAATTTTATATGTTTTTGGTAAATACTGAGTAATCGATGTTAATAAAATCATTGATAAGAGTTATCAGTAAATTATATTTAAAATAAATTAAAAATTTTAATAGTTCCATTGATATTTTAAAAAACGGACCAAAAGTTAAACGGGTAAGACGAGAGGTTTAAGGTTTAAAAGGTTCAATCAGTGGCAGTATTAAACCGTCATAAAATCAACTAAAAATTAAATAAAATTAAAGAATTTAAAATATGATTGAAAGAGATTATCCTTACCCATAAAAAATTTGAAATTTAATTAAAAAAATATATTGTTAAATGAAAATTAACTAATTTATTTTGGTTTATAAGAACTTATTAATTTACAAAAATTGAAAGATTAATTAATAAATGAATGGTTTTTAACAACATGAGTTATTAGAATAAATCGAACCGAAAAATTAAAAATTGACTTGAAAAGTTAGTCAATTCCAAATTTTTATGGTTGAACCAGTTAAATTTTTTAATTATTAATTTTCATTAATATTTTTATATTGTTAATCGAAAGCTAAATTAAATAATACATAATTTTTAAGATTTTTTAATTTATTGCCAAACTTTCCAAAATTTAATTTAGTGAACAACTTTTTAAAATTCGTATAAATCAAATCAAAAGATTAGTTTTACTAATATAGTGTATCAATTAAATACGCATATGTATTGATCTATTAGCTTCATCAACAAAAGATAACATTTTAACCATAGATGTATGAGGTTTAAAATATTAGTTAATTAAAAATTTTAGAAAATTTTATACTAAATTAAAAATATAAAAAATTAGACACTTTTAATTACATTATCTTTACTTTAAGTGAAGTAATTTAAAATATACTCTACTCTAAGACAAATCCTAGTGTTACAAATCACAAATGACTAGTTGATCAATTTATGCCACTTGTTTTTGGAGTTTTGCCTTTCAACTTCTTGTTTTGGGCTTTTTTTTTAATGATTAATTTGTTTTGAAATTTTTAATTATTTTTATGTGGAAACCAATTTTTTTAATATTACTTTGGAAGAATGAAAGATTTGGATTCCAACATCCTTCTCTAAAGTTGTCTAGTACGCATGTAAATCTATCTCATAGGATATATTACTTTATAATCGCTTCTATCATTAATCATACTTTATGGAAAAATATTAATTAATCAAATAATCATAATTGCACTTAATCATACTTTATGAAAAATTTATTAATTAATCAAATAATCATAATTGCACTAGGTCATCACCCAACATAGCCCTTCTATATTATAGAAAATCATCAATTTTTATATTATAGACATCATTCATTCATATTACTTGTATGAATTGGACTTTGAAAGAAAAAGAAAGATTTAATATATAATTTTTATTTTATTTTCCCTTTATTACTCTTTCTCTCATTTCATGGTTCAAAAAGCTTTTCTTTTTCTTTTTTAGTTTTTTATTTGTGTTCCTCTCTCTATATATAATTAAGGTTACTTATAATAGAATCTTTTGTAGTTTGATTTTTTAATTTGAATTTTTATATTTAAAAATTACCATTTATTTTAGTATAGTATTGTTTAATTATCACATAAGTCTTTTCATCATATTCCTTTAACTTTTTATTTATGTATAACTCTAAAATGATGTAATATTAAAATTTTAAAATAAATAAAATGTTATGAAGGGAGCAAGTGATAAATTTTAAAATATGAAAATTGTAATAAAAATTATATTATTTTTATAGATAATAAGATTAATTACACTAAGACCCTCTGGTCGTTTGATTTTTAATTTCATATTTTTATATTTAGAAAACATAATATTTACCTTCTTATAGCATTGTTTAACTATTATATAAGTTTTGTCATTGTATTTTGTTGATTTTCTGTTTCTTTATCATTTTAAAATGATGTCATATTAAAATTCTTAAAATAAATAAAAATTAAGAAAATATGACAAAAAATTGTAAAAGGGTAAATAATAATTTTTAAAATATGAAGATTGAACTAAAAATTACCAAAAAAGGCTTAAATATAATTAACCTATATAATAAGATATGGCCATGATGATCCTAAGAGAGGTTTATGGCTGAAATTCCTCAAGAGGAAATGCTTGCATCACCAGAAAGCTCTCAATCATGATTATAAAATTGGTTATGGTATGTGACAAATCCCTTACTTTGTTATTAAATAGTACATCTTTTTTTAGGTCACCAATTTAATTAAGTTTCTTTTTGTGACGTGTTCAATGGCAACTTGTACATTCACTTTGGATTTTCTTTACACGTTGGATTCAAAATTTAATAGATATAATCAAATGACTCATTAGGTTGTGATAGAGTCATTCAGTTAGGTAAAATCAGATATGACAATCGGGTCCAACCCTACACTAGATTCCGTCACTCTGACTTAAAGAAAATGGGCCAGGTTTGAGTTGGATGAGTCTCGAGCTCAATTTTCTGAAAAAATTGGCCTTGAGCTAAGTTCGATTTCAAATTACCTATGTCCAATTTGACTCAAGGCTTGACCCTTATAAGTAAAACGAAATGACGTCATTTTAAATTAAAAAAAACAACAGGTCGAGTCGAGTTGGGCTCTGACCAGGCTGCATTCCTAGGTAAAATATATGATTTTTTATTTTTCATGAAATTTTTAATAAATACTTAACATTTTATAATTTATAAGTTCACTCATCATTTTACAAAATAAAATTTAGTTATATGAAATTCAGTAATAAAATTTTCAAAGTTATTTATATTGTATGAATAAATTCTTATCTTTTTTCATACATTAATATTAACATTGTTATATTCATAGATTGTTATGTGAATGATTAATTTATGAACATCAAAATTTTATAGTTTTATTTGAATTTTATGAAAAATTTTAAAGTTGAATTCAAACCTTCTAACTTATTTAATTATTGCAACTAAAGACTAAAGGGTAAAAAAATATAAAATCTTTTTGTGATCTGATTTGCTCTAAAAGTGCAAAAAAAGAATTATGTATTACTAAAAAATTATAACAGGATTTTTTATTAATTTTGTATTAAATATTTATCAAATTATTTTAATACAATTCATCAATTTAAAATATGTAGTAGTGTTTATATAAGTATGGTTAGGTGCACAACAGTTAATTACATTTGTGTCAATTTTTTAATAAAACTTAATAATAATTGTTTTTTAAAGTTTTTAATATTAATAAAAATTTTAGAATAAACGATATTACAAGAAAAAATTATTATTTTTCAAATTAATAAAAAGTGTATAAAAATTCTATCTATATTTCTATAAATTTAAAATATATTTGCTAATAAATTAATATTAAATGAGAAAATAATTTTTTTTGTTAAAAGAGGACAAAAAGCTACCAAATATTATTTTTTTTAAAACTTTGGTCCCCCAATATTAATATATTTTTTGAGACCCCCAAAAAAGAACAGGTAATTATCAAGAAACTGTTGTTGTCAAGAATCTTCATGGCATAATAATGGATAATATATAATAATGGATAATAATTTTGCTGAAGAAAATTAAAAGACTTTAAATGCATGGAATAATTGCTATAAGACAAAAAAACAGACAATTTTAGTATAAGACAAAATGATAAAATATGTGAATAAAGTAACGAACACCAAATTTAGTTGTAGATATGCTGTCTGGTAATAATAATTCTGATGTTCCTAGGTGTTAGTTGTCCATGTTGCATGTTAGCATAGACAATGACCGCTCAAATATTTTGTTTTAAACTAATTTTTTAATTTTAAGTTTAAGTTTAAATTAATATTAAATTTATTTATTAAGTTCAAATTAAATCATAATAATCTTATACTATAATATCAACTCTGTGGCATAAAATATTAAATTATGTTTAATTATCTCTTAATATTAATGTTTTAAAAATAAGACCAAAAGTTAAACGATAAAATAATAAATTTAAGGTTTAAAAGGTTTAATCGACATTAGATCTTCATAAATTGGTTAAAGGTTGAATAAATTTTAATATTTTAAAATATAATTGAAGGAGATTGTCTTTGTCTATTGAAGAATTTAAAGTTTAGTTAAAAAACGTAACTATTAAATGAAAATTAATTGATTTATAAAATTGATTAATTTACAAAAATTGATCAATCAATTAATAAACTAATCGGTTTTAACAACAAGAGTTATTAAAGTAAATCGAACCAAAACATTAAAAACTAAACTAAAAAATTAATCACTTCAAAATTTTAACAGTTGAACTAGCCGAACTGAATCTGTATTTTAATCATTGCTTAAAACTTGTAATTAACTACGAGTTTTTTTATATTTATTAATTCTGCAATATATATGATTATTATAATAATTCATCAAAAAACTCTATACTGAATGCTTATTAATTATCAAATTTTTATATTTTAACATTTTTCTATTTTTTCTTTTTTAGTCCAATATAAAATTAATAAATTTTATCCTTAAAATTTTCCTAATTTTCTTTTATCTCCTCCCTAACATTAAATGTAACATACTACTCCTATAGAGCAGGTATTCGACATATCGAAGGATATTCGAGAACATACTCTATGAGAATGACACGTTAAGACAATCACATTTATAATTTTTTTTTATGGCATCACATATCAACTTATTACATATTTTAACCATTTCAAACCAAAGCTTTTCAAATCTTCACTTTGAATCATTTCATTCACAATCACATTCAATCTCAATCATTTCGTCCCATTTCCTTTACAAACATATACAATCTCTAATGTCATTTCATTTCTAGAATTCACACGTACAATATACAACAGTTAGAGATACAATTCTGGATACAACATAACTAAGACACTTGCAGGTATAACTGATCCCGGTATTGGCCCATGTAAAAATGCAGAAGCTATTTCAACTAGACTAGCTAGGTTTCCTCGATACCTAAAAATCAACATTGCAATTTTGATAAGTTTTGCAAACTTAGTGAGCGAACCATCATCGATGTGCCCACTCAAATCAACACAGATATCACAAAGCGTAACCCAATTCACAAGTATAGTTCATGTCATTCAAATCATTTGGCATTAAATGCCTAATCACATTGCATATCACAATTCACAAAACGTCATGAAGCACGAACATTTCATATAATCATTTCAAACAATCCGATCATTCACATCACTCATTCATATAATTGGCATTCGCACAATTCAGCAGCTATTCACATTTAAATTCATTATTGCATGTAAATATAAAATGCAAATGCATATAAGACTCCACTTTCATTTTTAATTTGTTCCGACCGAGCGCCTATTTAACTGTCCCGCACCCTTTTGCAGATACCGGACTCATTCACATTCACATTTCAGGAATTGTCCTGTACCCTTTATGGATACCGGGCTCATTGATAATTGAGCCATTGGCTCTTTTGTGCACATTCTGAGCTTTTAGCTCCTTTTCACTAGGTCACTCCAGTCACAATTCCTTTATCTGATCATACATTTTCATATAATATAATGCAACATTTCACATCATATTCTATCAATCACTTTCATTTCATATTTCACAATCATTTATCACATTATCACACCTAAGTCCGTCATTCAACATTGAGTTGAGTACATATATATATCCATATCCACATTTAAATACATATAGTTCTACATTCATATACAATAAGTCAAGATTTCCAATACATTCCCGAATATTGGTCTCCTCGGATATCAATATCCGGAATCATCACAATTATTCACAACTTAGTATTGGTGATAAATAAGAAACAATAAAGCTATTGTGAGAAGACATCTAGGTTAACTCACAGTTTGCTCCAGATAGCTATTGCCTGGCGATCCGACAATGTTTGGACACTGATGATCAATCGGTGTATCTATATCATGTAACACACATATATGTACACATTATTCACTTGTATAGTCAAACAAATATTCAATCATACACATGTATATGTCCAATATGTGCTCAATTGATTTTCCTTTATAAATAAGCTATCTTCTTTTAATCATAACTCTCTCTACAAAAATCCAAATACCATGATTTTTGTGCCTCCTGAAACTAGACTTCCATTAGTCTTAATGTATCCAAAAATTACACAAACAGTATCTCCCTTTAGAATACAATCCCCATCCAAATTCTGTTCTTTTTTCTGGTAAGAAACAGACTAGCAACCAATGCTCAAACAACAATAAATCATTATCAAGACATCTTCTAGCCAAACTGTTTCACAAAGGCATCAATGAGACATAAATAATCATTTTTCATGTTTTACATTTTGACTAATTTGAGCTCTAAAGCCCTCAAAAATTAGGAAGCAATACAAGGTTCCTGCACAGGGTATGTCACGGGCAATGTTGGGAAAACAACCATAACTTGAGTTCTACACATCATTTTAACATGCCACTTTCACCAACATTAAGCTAAGATATAGGTCTAAGACTTTAATTCTTTGAGTTTCTTCTAATTCACACTCAAAAAATATGTGAAATTAACCACTCAAAGAAGATGAAATTGAAACCCTAACTTTCAACCAGGGTTCTAATCTTCTAAATCCAAGAACACGTCAATTTCAACTGTGTTTAACATAATTTATCCATCATTTACACTTAAAACCTCACCCTAATTCATCCATTTCATAGCCTATCATTATAAAATTTTGCATATCCAAAATAAGACATATTCATTCAAAAATTTTCCAATCACACTCATCATCAACCCTATATGCATCTTATCTCTATTTTATCATCATAAGTGTCTATTATATCATGCAATAAAGATCAAAGGTACTTACATGTTAAATCCTAAATTCAACTCAAACAACAAGCTTCTTTATCTTTCCAAAGTTGCAAACAAGAGCCAAGAACAAGATGAAAGTAGAGAGGCTTTCAAATACAAGATGAAAGCTGTAAAATTGTTGCCAAAACTCAACTTATATGAAGGTGTATAAGTGTGTCGATGGAGTGGGAGACAAGAGAGGAATAAGTTGTAAGAAAACAAAGGGGAAAGGGTCTTTCAAGAGTGAAAAGTCGTGGATATTGGTGTAGGGTTAAAAAGAAAGACACATGTAATGCTATGTGTCAACCAATGGGCTATTCTAGATGTTTTCCTCTTAAGCTCCCAATTGTCACATGATAATTAGTCCATCTGTCACCCATACTCTGGGCCATTTGTCACCTAATTATTCCATCACTTGTCACTCATAATTCATGCTACTTGTCACTTAAACACCAATGCCATTTGTCACTCAATCAAAGGTTCCATATGGCACACTCTCATTGGTTCATTTAACCTACATTTTTATGTAATAATTTTACCTTACCATATAACGTTTTTCCTAGACTAATTGCACATATCACTTTATAAATTCCTCAATTATAACAAGAAACTCTAAATTTTCCAATTGCAATTCATCAAATCAATAGTTCAAAGCATACACATTTCACAATTCATTTTATAATCACATACAATCTTTCATACTCGGAATAAATTAATTGAGTGCATGTACTATTTTTGCAATATTTCTAAATCATAATTTATGTATATATGTGAGTATAATGCATGTAAATGGAATGCTTTTTATGAAATTCTCATATAATATGACTCATGTGACTCCGTAGTCTAACACTTTAGATCTTTCAACAACTTAAGGGATGGGATATTACATTAAAACTCAACAAATTTAGGTTAATTGTATTGGATTTGACTTTTTATTTTTATTTTTATATTTCATTAATTTTAGTATATTTATAACTTCAAAATAATGTCATATTACTATTTTTGTAAGGTTCTCTATCTCCCCTTTAAGAAGAATATATTCACTAATTAACATTAAAATTCAACAAAATGTAGGATACTTGCATTATTTGCGTTCTTTATAAAATTATGATGTTCTTATCTATAGTATTATTTGGTTATTATACAAATTATTTCGTCGCAATTTATTAATGTTTGATTTATTTATAGTTTCAAAATAACTTTATATTAAAACTTATGAATTTACGTATTATGTTGTTTTAAATAAAAATAATAAAAAATAACATAATATAATTCTATAATAATTAAAATTATCATAAATAATAATTAATAATTTTTAAATATATTTGTAAAACTAAGAAAATCAATATTTTAAATACCGAATCAATTCAGCCAATTTAACAATAAAAACCTTGAGCCGGTCAAATTTTCAATTCAGTTTTTAACTTTTCAGTTTGATTTAATTTAATAATCTTTGTTGTTAAAGTCAATTAGTTTATTAGCTAATTGGTAAGTTTTTGTAAACTAATCAGTTTTCATAAACCATAATAAACAAATTAATTTTTATTTAGTAGTGTTTTTTAATTAAACTTTAAATTTTTCGACAGGTAAGGATAATCTTCTTAAATTATTTTTTAAATTCTTTAATTTATTCAATTTTTAACCGGTTTTATAATAGTCTATTACTAATTAAACCTTTTAAATCTTAAATTTTTTATCTTATCGATTTAATTTATAGTCTAATTTTTAAAATAGTTAAGAAAATATAGATATTCACTCTGCATTAAAGATAGTTGGTATTGTGTTACTATTTCCAAAGATATTGGAGTCAACAAGAAATAAAAAAGAAAACTAATCACATCAGAACACAATAATTAACTGAGTCATTATCAAGAAGAAAACATTCCTTCGTGGGGAGAAGAATTCCATTCATTCCTCCAAATATCTAACCCATACGTGGCCTTAGCTTTTGCTTTAGAGCCTTCTTTTGTTTTCACGGGGACCGATAATTACATAATTCTAGGACAAAAAATATATATAATTAATTTTTATATGAAATTTAATAATTGACCCATTAAAAATAATACACGAATTGGGTAGATCAAGAAAACAGCAGTAGAGCTGAAAATTATTTGTACTATTTGAATAAAATTTTATTTTTATTGCACATTAAGGTTTAATATTGTTACTAAAATCTTGTTTATAACAAGTATTTTAAACCTTTGATTGTTGTTAATTTTTTTTAAAAAAATCTTTAAAATAGACTGATTTTTTCAAACGTTAATATTATAATTGTATCAGATAAAAAATTTATTTAAAAAGAGTTAGCCTTTTTATATAAATATTTGTTAATATTAATATTGAATTTATAAATGTTAAAAAATTTTATTTGCATTTTTGCAAACATTTTATAATTATTTCATACAAAAATTTACATAAAGAGAATATATAATTACTATTTTTAGTGGATATCAATCCGATCAAATATGATACTTCAAAATTTATAATGAATGTCTCATTATTTTAACTTGATAAAAGAAAATTCTTTTTCTATCATAGAGTTACAAGATTTATTGACTCCAAAAACAATCTAAATTCTCAAAATATACTGTAAATTTGAAACACACTTCTCTTTTTGATATGTATATATTTTGATGAATAATAGAGTAATTTTCTTTAATAATTTCCCTTAAACTATCCCATCACTTACTTATATTATCCTGTAACTTACTTTATTTAAAATTACAATTATTTATATTTTAAAATTTTGTACAACATATATGTCAATACATATAATAATGAATAATATTTTAAATCATGGATACGATAAATCGTATCGTGTTATTTTATCTCTACTAGTTAAGAATAAGGCTGTGTATTACTAAACTTTTCTAGATCTCGCATTTCAACGAGATTTTTATTGGGTTATTGTTATTTTACGAATAAAAATTACTACTATTTAAATAGTTTAACATATTCTCATTAATTTGTTAAATTTTGGTGCTTTCATTCATAATTTAAAAATTCAATGTAATATTTATAGAAGTCCATTTAGGATCTTATAGTATGGTGAGAAGTCCAATGTTAATAAGGGTTTATTAAGTGAGATTAATTCCCTATCAAATATAAAGGTAATACAAAATCAACTCCATATAAATGAATAAAAATCACACCCAAGTAGTTGAAGTTAAATAAAATTAATCGTTTCCTTTAATAATTTTATGATTAATTAATATCATAATAATGGACACATAATAATCACTTAAATCCACTTAAAAATTGAGAAATCAACCAATGAGAATAAAGTACAATCTTCACTTCTTCAAAATTAATCTATTAAGTTAGAGTTAATCAAATTTTTAATGAACTTAGAATATAAGGAGTTGATTTGAGATTCAATTCAAACGATTAAACTTCTTCTTTGAATAAATATTATTTTAATTTCGCAATCTAAAAATATAAATGTTATGATATTTAAATTTAATTTCTAAAACGATATTATTTTTAAAATAATTTTTTTAAAATGAACCAAATGAATTCGAGTTGCGTAATTAAAACTCGATCAAACATCAAATCAGATTTAATCCATCTCTTATTTGTTCATTGCGAGCCTTATAATTATTCTAGATAATATTCAATAGTAATAGACACCATTTATAGATTTGTCCATATTTACTAATATTATGTATATTTTAAAAATATGATTTTTTTTATTGTATAAAATTTTAAATTAATTATGCTAATAATTAATTCCCAACACACATTCAATTTGGTTTGATATTTATTTATCTTGGTATAATATTTATTAATATGTGATATTTAATTTAATTTTTATTTGTCATTTTATTTCATCTTGACAGATTAAAATAATATCTAATTTTAATGGACTAAAATAAAAAATAAATTGCTAAGATTGCATTTTCATTTCACAAATTTCAAAAATTTCAATTATCAAATATCAATTCACTTTTGTAGTTTAACTTGATCAACTTATGATTTAATAAAAAATTAATTAATTACTAATTAATCTTTGAAGTAATTTCGGACCAAAAACCATTAAATAATTTCAATGGAACTCAATTTTTATTACATTCGGTGGCTATTTAATATTTTCTTTTAAGATAATTAATTTCTTTGAGATATTTATTCGAAAACAAATTGAAATATCAAAGGGGCCCACTGAACCCCCTCACCATCCCTATATAATGAAGCATCGCTGCCATGCAGATCTCGCTCATTTCCAACTCTTCTCTTCTCCTCTTTGTAGACAAAACTCCAAACCCTAAACTCTCTCTCTAAAGCCCCTAAACTCTCTCTCTACAACTCTATTATAAGTTCTTCTTCTGAGTGGGGATTATTAGAGAAAGTGCGGGGCTAGAGAGAGAAGGAGTGGAGGGTTTTGGTTCCGGTCTGGAGTGTTCTTCTTCTGCTTCTTTTGGGGGGGTAGCCGGGGCCTGTGGCCTCGGCGGGTTCTAACGCCCCCTACTTTTCAACATATTTACCATTCTAACCTCTCTCAGTTTTCCTTTTTAACCGTTCTCCGATCGTCGCCGGAGTGAGGATGCCGGCCCTGGCGTGCTGCGTAGACGCTGCCCTCGCGCCTCCCGGCTCCGCCTTCTTCGCCGGGGACTGCTCCTCCCTTCCGTCGCCGGTCCGCATAATTCCGGCACCGGCGAACGCCGTGGAAGACGCCTCCCATTGGTCACCTTCTCTCTCAGCTGCGCTCTACAAGATCGACGGTTGGGGCGCCCCGTATTTCACCGTTAACAGCTCCGGCAACGTCACCGTCCGTCCTCACGGCGTTGACACTCTGGTTCACCAAGAGATTGATCTCTTGAAGGTCGTGAAGAAAGCTTCGGATCCGAAATCAGCCGGCGGACTGGGGTTGCAGTTACCTCTTATCGTTCGATTTCCCGATGTCCTCAAGAACCGCCTCGAGTGTCTTCAGTCGGCGTTTGACTTCGCTATCCAATCGCAGAGCTACGAGGCTCATTATCAAGGTGTTTATCCTGTGAAATGTAATCAAGACCGTTACGTGGTTGAGGATATTGTGAGATACGGTTCTCCGTTCCGGTTCGGGCTCGAAGCCGGGTCGAAACCGGAGCTTCTTCTGGCTATGAGCTGTTTGTGCGAGGGGAGCCCGGAAGCTTTATTGGTCTGCAACGGGTTTAAGGATTCGGAGTACGTTTCACTTGCATTGGTGGCGAGGAAATTGGCTTTGAACACTGTGATTGTGCTTGAACAAGAGGAAGAGCTCGATTTGGTTCTGGGTTTGGCTAGAAAGATGTGTGTTAGACCTGTCATTGGAGTTAGGGCTAAGTTGAGGACGAAGCATTCCGGTCATTTCGGGTCGACTTCGGGCGAGAAAGGGAAATTCGGGTTAACCACGACCCAGATTTTGAAGGTAGTCAAGAAGCTGGAACAAAGTTCCATGCTTGATTGCCTCCAACTTCTGCATTTTCATATTGGGTCTCAGATACCGACCACCGCGTTGCTTGCTGATGCGATTGGTGAAGCTGCACAAATCTATTGTGAATTGGTCCGTCTCGGGGCAAATATGCAGGTGTTTGATGTTGGCGGTGGGTTGGGGATTGATTATGATGGGTCTCGGTCTAGCGAGTCTGATCTCTCTGTTGCGTATTCTATGGAGGAGTATGCTCTCGCCGTTGTTCAAGCTGTGAAGTTTGTTTGTGATCGGAAAAATGTGAAGCACCCGGTGCTTTGTAGCGAAAGTGGCCGAGCTATTGTGTCACATCATTCTATTCTGATATTTGAGGCTGTTTCTGCGAGTGTTACGAATGCAGGGTCTGTGACTCCGTTTGGATTGCAGTATCTTGTTGATGGGCTCTCTGATGATGCTCGGAACTTGACTTCTGCGGCCATTAGAGGTGAGTTTGAAGCTTGCTTTGTTTATGCTGATCAACTGAAGCAAAGATGTGTTGAGAAATTTAAAGAAGGAAGTATTGGGATGGAACAATTGGCTGCTGTTGATGCTTTGTGTGAATTTGTCTGTAACGCTGTTGGAGCAGCAGAGCCTGTGAGAACTTACCATGTTAATCTGTCGGTGTTTACTTCAATTCCTGATTTATGGGGTATTGGACAGTTGTTTCCCATTGTTCCTATCCATCGACTTGATGAAAGGCCCGTCGTGAGAGGGATTTTGTCCGATTTAACCTGTGACAGTGATGGGAAGGTTGATAAATTCATAGGTGGTGAGTCAAGCTTGCCACTTCATGATATTGGTGGCGGCGGTAATGGTGGGTGGTATTACTTGGGGATGTTTCTGGGCGGGGCTTATGAGGAGGCGCTCGGTGGAGTTCACAACTTGTTTGGTGGCCCGAGTGTTGTGAGGGTATCGCAGAGTGATAGCCCCCATAGCTTTGCGGTGACCTCTGCTGTTCCGGGACTGTCTTGTAGTGATGTCCTCCGGGTTATGCAGCATGAGCCCGAGCTCATGTTCGAGACCCTCAAGCACCGAGCAGAAGAAATTTGTCCACATGATGTTGATAAGGAAGATGGTAATAATCATGGAGGACTGGACAATGCAGCTTTAGCCAACAGCCTTGCTCAGTCTTTCCACAACATGCCATATCTGGTTACTTCTTGCTCATTGTCTGCTCTTAATGTTGGTGGGTTCTACTTCCTAAACGAGGATGATTTCAATCCCGCAACTGATTCGGCCCCTGCTGGTGATGACGAGCAGTGGTCTTATTGCTGTGCTTGAGAATAATTAGCATTCCCCAAGTTTAGCTGCTGCTCATGCTGCTGCTGTTGCTTTGTTATCAGTTGGTAGTTGTCCTTCGGTGGATCGGTTTATGCTAGAAGTCGTCTTCTTTAACTTTTGTTACTGTTCCAATTTTAATCTCTATCGAGTTGCAAAAGAGGAGGAGATTAGTAATTCCCCCTCTTCTTTATTAATTGTCTCTTTTTAGCAGCAGGTATTTTCAATGGAATAATATTTAATTCAGAAATCTCATGTTCTCTACATGCATGCATATGTTTTCCATTTCATATGGAGATTCAAAAGCATGGTTATTATAGGCGATGCAGAGAGAGTTTCGGTTGAAGAAGACTGATAAAATTTTGAGAGTTGTTAACTAGAATTATATCTCTTGATCAGATGCTGAAGTGAATAGATAATTCATCAAGCAGAAGTTCTTTAATGGTGGTAAGGAAAAGGAGGACAAGAATTTACTTTGAAGCCAAAGTTGAAATCAAGTGTAGAATAATAAAGACCCTTCTTTTCACACGGACTTTATATTGGAACTTTTACAGGTTCTTTTGACTTTTTAGTTAAAGTATTTCTTTTATCTCATGAAGTACTTGGAACAAAAACAAGGCTTGTTCTGCGGATTTCTAATAGATTGTCATGTCTATGAGGCAGGACCCTGTTCTTAACTGACCAACTTTGGTTCATTCTTTATTGCAGAATAAGCATCTCTGTTTTCTCAACTTTTGAAGGATATTGTCAGTTTCTGCAACTGGGTTTCAATGGAATTTCTTAACGATGTATTTTGGGTCAGCCTGACACGTTTCAAAGTCAAGAGTCAACCAGCATAATTTGAATTAGTTGATCAGAACAGACATCATTTTACTTTTAACGATATCATTTTCAACCAAAGTCCGGCAGGGTTCGGCTTGTTGTCATGTCTAAAATTTCCCTGAAAGGGAATGACACTTAGCTGCTAATTATTGTTCTCATGGTCGGAAGGAGAAGTTGAAAATATAGGTGACCTGGTCCAAACCATGTGGCACTTTAAAAGGATATAAAATTTAATTAAAAAAATATTATAAATATTGACACTGGAATAACAACAACGATAATGACTCAATAAAAAATCTTGCTAAACGCTGCCCCTAACTTATAGGGATGTTATTTCTGAATGTTTTATAAATTTTGACACCAAGTTTAAAAAATTGAAATAGAATATCTAATTATACCAATTGAAAATTAGTTAACACCTTAAAATGTCATGTAAACCCATTCTTGTCATGTAAGAAGAGGCTAAGTTGTTGTCTCAAAGGTCCAATTACACGCCAAAGTGAAGTCCGCACACATGGGCGTGAACTGAACAATTCGCACACAGATAGGTAGTTTAATGCTTGCTCTCTTGTGTTCTTTATGATAATATTATCTTTTAGATTCGTATTGATTAATAAGTTTTTTGCTCTCTGATCCACAACCATCCAATCCCTTTTTGGTTGCCCAAAATGTCAAAATTTTAACTTTTGACTATGGGATTGAGCTGAGTTTGTAAGTACTCTTGTTGGGTTCTGTTCTTTTTCCTCAGTGTTTACTTTGGCAGCATAAAGATTCGATTTTTTCTTTAGTTTCAGTTTTGTTGTTC
This sequence comes from Erythroxylum platyclados, assembly GCA_027563515.1. Classification (NCBI taxonomy): domain Eukaryota; kingdom Viridiplantae; phylum Streptophyta; class Magnoliopsida; order Malpighiales; family Erythroxylaceae; genus Erythroxylum; species Erythroxylum platyclados. The sequence goes on along the minus strand of JAOQMM010000172.1, from coordinate 24,618,049 downwards.
TGTTTGGTTTCATGGGTTTTTTGGTTTCGTATTTATCTGAATTGTTATGTGTTTAATCTGTTCTTTTCTACTGTTTTGTTTGGATAGGGGAGCTTAAAGGGTTGATTTCTTGGTTAGTGCACTACAAGATGGTATGTTTATACATTTTTGATTATTCAATTTTCAGGCATTGTCTTATTCTTAGAATGTCCTATTAATTCATTGGCTCTAGTGCTATGTGGTGGTATTTGGACTGCTTTTATTGGCAGAATTGTGTATAAATTTTGGTTTGTAGCGTTTAACTTGTGATCCATGTTGAAACTGGTGAGGGAAGAACTTGCTAACGTGTCTACTTCAGGGGTTCATTTACCTATTTTGATTTGAGGAATGCCTCTAAAATAAGCGAAACATTAACACCTTAGTAACTCTTTAGTCTTTACCTTTAGCAGTAGGAAGCACAGTTGCTATGTTGCTATGTGTCTTTACTCTGGTGTTACTGTTACTCATTTTGTTATGTGAATTGCAGTTTTTTGATCCATATGCATATCATGGGGCTTCTTTTGAGCAGACCTATCGATGTTATACTGCATCTTTCATTGAAAAGGTAGCATATGTCTGCCTTCTTTTGGTTCTATCAGTTGAGAAACTTCACTACTGAAGTTGGTTGGTAGTAAGATGTTTAAGATCCTTGTAAGACTTGCCAAGTGCTCTTTGAATTTTAGAGTTCATTGTCTCCCCAGTTTGATAGAGAAGCTCACTCACAAAAAAAACAAAAGATAATAAGGGAAGTTTCATCACAATAACTCATTCTTGCATCAATAACTTATTTTGGTTGTGGAGGCTTTGTGATCTATTTGATAATTTATAAGCATTTTTATATTTGATAACTGTGAAAGAACCACTCAGTACAATCCCTCTGATACTGATGATCATTTTTTTTTTCTGCCTACTTCTCCTTTTCAATTGCCTGCAGCCTCAAATTGAAAGCGGTGATAAAAGTAAGATCTAGATCTTTTGTGTTTGATTTTCCTTTCAAATTTTCCATTTCATATTTAACATTATATGATTTCCTTGTTGCAGTCATAATGCCTCCATCGGCACTTGATCGCCTTGGTTAGTGGTTATAATTTGCTAATTGATTGTTGGCATTCATGGTTCCAACTGTGATGATTCTCACATTGGATCATAAACTTCCAGCATCTCTACATATTGATTATCCAATGCTATTTGAGCTTCAAAACAATGCCGCTGAACGGGTCTCTCATTGTGGTGTTCTGGAATTCATTGCAGAAGAAGGCATGATATATATGCCATATTGGGTACACACCACAATTTTCTTTTGTATTTTCCTACATTTGATCAGTAAATTAATCGAGTTTCTTGATAATTCCTGTTGTTTTAAAATATTTATTTTCTTTTTCTTCAGACGATGGAGAACTTGCTTTTACGAGAGGGAGACATAGTAGGAGTGAAAAATGTGACTGTTCCAAAGGGAACATATGTTAAATTGCAACCTCACACCAAGGACTTTTTGGATATATCAAACCCTAAAGCTATGTAGTCCTTGCTATTGTACTTGATTCCTTCTGGTGACAGATTTATTTATTTGCTGCTTGATCTAGATACTGCTGCTACCTTAATTGTATCATCTGTGGCATAATTGCTGTCGGCACAAAGATCGATCTGTCATTACCTAATTAGCAAATGAGTTATCCAAGCTGCTAGCTGCAGTTGTATTCTCTAGGGGTTTTTAGATCTGAATAAAAAGGTCTATGAAGTGTTTAATCTGTGTTAATATTCACAATAGTTCTTTGATATGTTAGCGAAAAGTTCGATGGGAATTACATCCATGTCATATTTGAATGATCTTTAGGTTTTCAATCATGTAGGAGGATCCCAACCCAGAATTTTAATCAGTTTTGTTATGTTTTTTCTGATTTTGATGTTAGGTAAATTATATTCTAGTCCTAATTTGTTGAAACCTAGCCTCCTTGATACTTTCTCTACATAATCTAATATCAAAAGTAAAAGAAAGGTATTAGATTATGTCATGGCACTTGTTGAATGCATTCCTTTTGTCATGCAGCTTAGAAACTACATTGAGGAATTATTCTTGCTTAACCACTGGGGATAGTATTATGGTTGCATACAACAACAAGAAATATTACATTGATATTATAGAAACCAAGCCTTCAAATGCTATAAGTATCATTGAGACAGACTGTGAGGTGGATTTCGCACCGCCTTTAGATTACAAGGAGCCAGAGAAACCTGTCGCTTCCATTTCTTCAACCAAGCAACCATCTCAAGGTATGTGTTTCTCTGCTCTTTGCATATGATAGTATGATGCCCTTAACAAATTTCTTGTCTTTAATTTTAATAAGGGAGCATGAATGTTCTATTTTCGTATATTCACTCTGTTAGACCTCATCGAGCTTTCTTTTCTATTGTTTTGAGAGGGGGGTGTCGGTAGGGTGCAGTGTCTATAATTGGGCATTCATTGTGGAATGGCTCGAGTTTTCTTGTGCTGCTGTAAGTTGTGGTCTCTGTAATTTGGCATTCGTTGGGGAGCAAATCGAGTTTTCTTGTTGTGCTGAAAGTTTCTGGTCTCTGTAACTTGGCATTCGTCGTGAAATGGCTCGAGTTTTCCTGTTGCGCTGAAAGTTTTTCCCTTTCCAAAACAGGATGAGGAGGGTGGGGTGGTGTTGGAAGTGGGCAGACAAGCCTGGTTTCATCCATTTGCATTTCCATTTTCTCAAAGAATGCTTTCTTCCAATCTTGCAGTTGAAGAGGTTCCAGTCGTTACGGAACCAAAATTCAGTCCGTTTATGGGAGCAGGACGACGCCTGGATGGAAAACCTTTGACATATCAGCCTCCACCAGTTTCTTCACCTGGGCTTAAGGACAAGCAACCTGCTGTTACCAGCGCCAGTGGGCAGCCATCGATGGGATCAAATTCACAGAGCAGTTCTTGCCAATCTCAGGGAAAACTTGTGTTCGGATCAAATGTGAGCCATGCTCCTAAAGAAAGCCAAAAGGTGCCTTTTCTTCTACCATCCATCACTATGAATCAGATTCCTGACAATATCAAAATGATGTTAACAAGACTTCTGGTCTATCATTTTGCCTTTTCTTTTCTCTGGTGTGATTCAAATAAACTCTCTCTTTGATGGTGTAGGAACCTGGAAAAGAAACTAAGCAAGAATCTGAAAAGGAGGAGCCAAAATTCCAAGCTTTCACAGGGAAGAAGTACTCTTTGAGGGGTTGATTATACCATTTGGCAATGGACGCCATTAACTTTTCTATTTCCATCCTCATGATTTACTTTTTGAATTAGCTAAAGGGTACAACATCAGAAGATGAACCGGGTTAGTAACATCTTCTCTTGAAAACTCTTTCTAATAGTACCACATTATTTCATGCTAGAGATAGGACGACTTTGTGAAAAAGATACTATATGCATTTTGTCATGTCAAATGTGGCCGAATTTTATCGAGCAGACGAAAAAAAATGATGAGATTGCATATATATGACTGACATGTAGAAGCATATAGCAGAACAATAAAAAGTTTTAATCATATGTAGGAATTGCTCACTTGAACAGACCAAACCAACTCATGATTTGCATGAAGATGTAAGAATTTTATCTTCTGATTTCTAAATGCCTCCACAGTTGGGAGAAACATGGTCCTCAAACCAAAAAGTAGTATCAAAGGTTGTTTACATATGTGGTCTTCATGAGAGAATAGCTTTAAGAGCAT
>JAOQMM010000172.1:24596261-24609330 GCA_027563515.1 Erythroxylum platyclados | reverse complement strand
ATAACAATGATAAAACAAAATAGAAAAGTAGAAGAATATGAAGTCTCCATCGCTGCTGGAATTTGCAGAAAATGAAAATAAAAACCTAAACTAGAAGACAGCAGAAAAAAGTGCAGAAGAAGAGCCAGACGTGAACAGTAAAACCAGATCTGAAAAAGTTGTGTCGATTCTTTCCTCAGTGTTTTTCTCCCCCTCTTTTTCGAGATCTCGTCCAGATACACCTCCCCCATAATTAGGTAGCAGATCTCCACCTTAAAACGCAATCTTAGTTTCCAAAATAATTCAAATTCCACGTGTATCAGATCTGGAAATATATCAGATCTGCAGGTCCAATTTTTCCTTAAGCGTGCCCATGCTTAATCTGTTGTTTGCTGTAAGCTGGAATCCGAATTGCCTTCAACTTCCTTACCTCTTTTTAATTCAATTTCTTCTCCAATGTGTTGAAAATCACCTAAGAACAATCAAGACACAAATTCATTAATTTAAAATAAAAATCCCAACACATTGAAGACATTTATATCCAAATTTGGCACAAAAATAATGACTTATCAATCAACCTAACATTGCAACAACAAAACTAATATCCAACCGAGTACAAGTCTGAATATACATTAGACTCCCAACTACAGATGCATAGGAAATAGATTTCATTTCCTTTCGTTCCAAATCATTATTGGGACATTGCATTTCACTAAATTTATCCTCTTTCTGAACTGAAACTACACCTGTTGAGCATTTTTCCATCCTAAATTTCTCTAATATTTTATTGATATATCCTTTCTAAGATAACCCTAACAATCCTTGTGTTTTGTCACGGAATATTTTTATTTCAATCACATAGGATGCCTCACTCATATCTTTCAATTCAAAATCATTAGAGAGAAATTTCTTTACATCATGTAACAAGCCCAAATCATTAACAGCCAAAAGAATATCGTCAACATATAGTACCAAAATAAAGAACTTACTCCCATTGAACTTCATATAGATACACCTATCAACACTATTCCCTACAAAACCATACAGGCAATGGTATCATTGAACTTAAGATATCATTGTCGGGAAGCTTGTTTCAAACTATATATTGACTTTTTTAATTTACACACCATATTTTTCTTTTCTACAGTTACAAAACCTTTCAGTTGGTCCATATAAATTTCTTCTTCTAAGATACCATTCAGAAAAGCGATCTTTATGTCCATTTGATGAAGCTCTAAAACATAATAAGCTACCAATGCCATAATAATTCTTAAAGAGTCCTTTGAAATTAGAGGGAAGGTCTCTTTAAAGTCAAAGCCCAGCCCGACCTGTGACCCGCCTCTAATGTTTTATCAAATTTTTTTAATAAAAAAGGTAGACGGGCCGGGCCTACCAATGCCATAACAATTCTTAAAGAGTCCTTTGAAACTGGAGGGAAGGTCTCCTTAAAGTCAAAGCCTAGCCCGACTCGTGACCCGCTTCTAATGTTTTATCAATTTTTTTTTAAAAAAGGTAGACAGGTCGGGCCATAGACAGCTACTGGCTAACCGACCCGTGGGTGGGCCGGGCCACGGGCCACCCAACTGAGCCCATTGTCATCCCTAATCAGCAAGCAAGGCGTTGGCGGGAATTTGAGACCAAAAAAATGAAAAAGCGGGAGCTGGAGACAATCAGGCATTAGCCTTTAAACGATCAATTTCTTAGTAAATCAGAGCGTCGCAGCCGTGAGAGAGTAGGCAGATATTTTTACATGGAGAGTTTTGGGGTTCTAGGGAGAGAGTTTAGTAGTTGAGTTTATCGGAAGAGAAGAGGAGAGAAGAGGTAGTAAAAGTTAGAACTAGATGACAATGGCTCAAACTACGATGTCAATTTATATATGGGCGAGCTATGAAGTCAAACAATTATATCCAGCACACCCGTGGGAATATTTGGTGACCATTAATTTGACTAGAAATTAATTGATAAAGTTTGATATAATTAAATTTAAATTTAAATTAATTAATTAATATATTTTATTTATATTTATATATTTTATTATAATTTAAATTTGTAATATTATTTATTTATATATTTGAATATTTTTTATAATTAATTTAATCTTTTTAAGTTTATCGAGAGAGTTTCTTTATTAACTAAAATTAAAGTTGCTTATTTATGAACTTTTCCATCTCAACGAGAATGTTTTTATTGAAATATTATTATAAAAAAGTAGTTTTAAATTTAACTATTAAAATAATATTATTTTAATATAATTCAAAATGAAACCTCTCCAACTTAGACCAAAAGAGCAAAACAACCCTTAACGCTTACACCGATGTTTGAATTAAACCCTAACTTTTTAGAGTGTTCAAAATGAACTCTAACGATTAGAAGACGTTCAAAGTGAACCTTGACAACTAATAGTGTTAAGCCTCCATCAGTTAACTGCTGACGTGACAATTTTTTGCTAACATAGAAATTTTTTTAAAAACTTTTTTGAAGTACGACCACTTATGTGATGAAGTAGAATTTAAAAAAATGAAGGCGAGTCTCACTATATATAAAATAGTTTGAATTTTTTATCTACCTACTTTTATTTTTGCTTTTATTTTAATTTTAATTTTTAAATTTAAATTAAATTTGAATTTGAATTTTTGTTATTTTCACTTTATATAATTATTTTTTATGTATTTGAATATTAGGTTTTCAATTGTTTTTAAAAAATTTTAAGTAAGTTTTTAAACTAGGTTTCCTTCCACTCCGTAACGCGAAAGGAGTTTTAGGAACTACCTTACTAGGAACCCTGTTTAGCAGATACATGACAGTTTTAAGTGTATACATCCACAAACTTTTGGGTAATGAGGAAATACTCATGATACTCCTAACCATATCCATTAATGTTCTATTTCACTTTTCTGCCACAACATTTTGTGGCGATGTGTATGGCACAGTGTACTGTGCACATACGCCATGACTTTCGAGGAACTTAGCAAATAGACTAGGATACTGTCTAGATTCATCATACTTTCCATAATACTCACTACCTCTATCAGATCTTATAATTTTCACTTCTCTATCTAATTGCCTCTCAACCTCATTTACAAAGACCTCAAGGGTATTTATAACTTGAGATTTTTCATGTAGCAAATAGATATATCCATAACGTGAAAAATCATCTATAAAGGTGATGCAGTATTTTTCTCCATTGAAGGAAGGAGTGTCAAAAGGTCCACAAATGTTGATGTGTATTATTTTAAGAAGCTGACTGCTTCTTATGGCTCCTTTCTTACTATGTTTGGTTTGCTTGCCCTTAATGTATTCCACACATAAGCCAAGATCAGTAAAATCTAGATTTGGTAGAATTTCATTCTTTACTAATCTTTCTAACCTTTCTTTGGATATATGACCCAAATGTTTGTCACAAGTAAGCAGAATGTTCACTCGCCAAACTATGTTTTATTCCGACGTTATGATTAACAATAAATAGGAATTCAGAAAAAAAAAAAAACATCATCAAGTTTCAATTTATATAAACCATTCATAAGCATTCCATAACCAATAAAGAAATTATTCTTATACAAATGGTAACAACTATGTCCACTCTTAAAGGTATATCCACTAGTATCAAGTCTAGAAACATAAATTAAATTTCTAGAAATTACAGGTACATAAAGAGTGTTCATTAGATCCAAGTGAAACTCAGTATCTAATGTCAGCCTGTAAGTCCCTACACCTTCAACTGGGACCTTCATTCGATTCCCTGTAAATAGAAAGTTGCAAGTTGTTAGTTGAGCTTATGGTTTGGATTGTAAGGAATCCCTACATAATATTGGAAACATAAGTAGTGGCACCAAAATCAAACCACTAAGTAATAGAAAGAACTTCAAATAAGTTTAATTCAAAGCATACAGAAACAAATGTATACCTTTCTTTTCGAACCAAGTCTTACATTTTAGGTAATCTTTATGATAATATCCTTCTTTATTGCAAAAGTAGCATTTATCTAACTTTTATCTTCCTTTCACGATCAGCAACCTGTGGAATTTTAACAGGTCCTTTCTTCTTAAAATTCTTGGTCTTTGGTTTGAGTTTCTTTCCAGCTCCTTGACCCATTAGATTAATAGAATGAGCTCCTTGTTTCTTTAAACTTGCTTCTTCCTTAATAAACTTACTGAATAATTTGTCAATATTTCACTTATCATTTAATGTGTTATAATTGATGTGGAATGACCCATATTCAATAGGAAGTGAGTTTATGATAAACTGCACTAAGAAAGAGTCTTCCACACTCATACCTCATGTCTTAAGTCTTGCAATGACATTAGTCATATCAAGGACATGTTGCTACATTTTCTTTGACCTGTTAAACTTTATGGTTATGAGTTCAATCATAAGTGTCTCTGCAAATTCCTTATCGGTAGAACAGAACTTATCTTCCACAAGTTTAAGAAAATCTTTAACATTCTGATTTTCAGTGTTAAGAAGAGTGGACTTAATGTTACTGGCAATTGTCATTCGCATAAAGTTTAAACATAACCTATTAGACCTTGCCCAAGCTTTATGGCGTGCCTTTTCAGCCTCTGTACTAGTATCATTAAGGTCAGTAGGCTTATCCTCTAATAGCGCCAAGTCAAGTTCCAAAGCACCTAAATAGAAAGTGACTTGTTAGCTCCATTCAGAGAAATTAACACTAGTGAACAAGGTAACAGATGAAGCTTGAGAGCGAAGGCTAATAATTACAAACATATAAATGCTCACTAATTAACATATTCAGACAAGAAGCACATATATTAAATATATTGCAGGTTTCATTTGGGTAAACACAACAATACATATCATCACCTTTATTAGAATGCTCTTTAAACTTTATAAGAAAATTAAATAAACTTCATCAAATACATATAACATCTTTGGATAACTGTATATATGTGACAAGAGTATATCAATTTTCTCCTTTATATTTATTAGTTATAGAATATTGATTTACCTTTGAGTAAAATCCTTAATTTCTGTCAACTAATAAATTTTTTCATAATAGCATTTTATAAAATACATAAATTATATGATCACACATTCAAAAATTAATTTGACCACTTTGGTGACTAACAATTTAATTTTAATCATATTGTCATATAAATAAGATATATAATAATAATAATAACAACAACAATATATCCATAAGATGAAATTAAAATTAAAATTTTGATTATAAGTCAAAATATCATTAATATGACAAAAAAGTAAGAAATCAAAACTTTAAAATCAATCCATCCGTCATCAAAATTTCATAAATCAAACTGTAATTTTCCATTAAACACAACTCTAGAAGAATTAAAAGACGCCAAATAAGTTTAGTATACATTGCAACAAAGCAAGAACACATTCTCTAAAATTCTAGCAGAAATCTATTATGTTTCTGCAACTTTCTGGATCACAAGACCAAAGCTAACATTCTGTTGTTCTCTGAAACGATCCTTCAAACCGTGAGCATACCTACGTCCATATTGTTTTATAGCGTAATTATCCTGTTGAAAAAAAAAGAAAGAGGAAAAAATGTAGAGGAATAAGTAATGATACTCCCCGAAAATAAAATGTTGTCTGTCACATTAAAATAACACAATAGTTTAACTATTTAAATAAACCAATTAAACTAAAAACAAGCAACTAACTAGAAAGTGACTAAACAACTAATTAGAAAGTGAGTAAACAGGAGTACATCACTATCTACTTTAACATAACATAAAAATACTATTTGACTAAGAATTTGCGAACATATCCTACACCTCACGCTTAAACCCCCTTGCGATGGTTTGGTGATTTGGTGACACACATGTCACTTTGTTTCTTGAGCGAAGATGGGGAGCGAGGTGGAGCTCGACGGTGCCGTTCAAAGCAAGTTAAACCCAAGAGACCGAGAAAAGAACTTAATCTTACGGCTACGTGGGAAAGGTTTTCCTCTTTTGGGTAAGACAGGAGCCACCCTTCATCTTTCTACGATAGCTTCTTCAAAGTTAAAAAGGCAATATGGTGGAGTCACGTCAATTTAGCGTTCACATATTAAAAAGTACGGCAGCTTGTGAATCTTTTGTTTTCACCATTCTCCAAGAAACGTTCTATAATTTCTGGAGACGAACATGGGAAGCGAATGTACGGCAACCTTCTTTTCTTTTCTTTTTTTATTTAAAAAATTCCAGAAGTATTGAAAAGTGAGCATACGTGCACATAAAATCAAAGAAACAACTGTAAACAACAATTGCATGGACACTTACAATGGGAGACTTCTTCATAAGCCAAAGATTAAATAAATCGTCATAAAAGAAAAAAAAAAAAAAAGGCATTAGGTGTGGTAAGTGTGTGGGACGCGCTCTTTATTTTCAGCCTTCCCCCACTCTCCAAGAAACGTTCTTGAGCGGAATTGAAGAAATTGTATAACACTTTCCTCAGTATGCCAAGACTCCAAAATCTATTCCTCCTCTCTCTAAAATCCCTCTAGCTACACTACAAGAAATTCTTACTTTTCTCCGACAGAGTCTGTTCTACTATCTTCACCTCATACTCATCATCACTCTCAAAGTTCCTACTCATCCTTACTACTCTTTGTCACTGTTAAACCTTATCGAGTGGTCTATCATCTTTATGATACACTTGCTAAACCAGTACTGTGACATTTATCAGCATTATCAGTTCAATATGCCTGTGCTATTTCTTTTTTTTTTTAGATTAAAAAGGGGGTGGATGCACCTAGCTAGTTAACAATTACATTCCATAGCCAGGCCACTCTAATAATATCTTGAGATAAAACATTGGACAGATTAATGAGTATTCCTCAAGAATATGGTAGCCTAGTGAAAACTCCAACGCAAAGGTAGCCAAATGTGCTATTTCTAAACTACAAAATTAAGATATCTAACTTGAACTATTTTAAAGTGAATTATGTTAATGAAAGGATTAATTGTAAAAACATAAAATAAACTTTACATATTTTTATAATATTGACGTGAACTTTAAAAAGTAACGTTAAAATGTTTCAACTTTTAATTTATAGCAAATCAAATTGACGTTAACTTTTTCGTTAATGTAGATGACGTAGTTAGTATATTTGTCATGCAACTATTATCTATTGTATATATTTTACCTATGAATTTATTATTTAATAAATATCAAAACTCTAAGATAATTACGAAGTAAAATTATTATAGGATTTTTAATATTCTTGATTTATTAAATAATAAAATTTATACGTGGAACAAATATAATATGTAAAAATCACATGACAAAAATATTAATATGATGTAGCCATATTAATAGAAAAATTAGCATTGAAATATTTTTGTTAAAAATTTAAAGTAAAAGTCTTTAAAGTTTGAATTAATATTACAAAATTGAATAAAATTTTAAATTATTTTTACAATTAATCCTAACAAAAAATCATTTTCATTTTATCTCTATTAAAAAGTTGTTATTATTTTATATGTTTATTTATTCTTAATAACGTTATTATTTTATATGTTATTAAGAATATAGATATGGTTTATTGTTTTGTTATCAAATTTTTAATTATCAACTTAGTACAGCGCTAGAGTTCTTAAGTATTTATCTCTGTTGATAAGAAAATGAAATATAAAAAAGTGTATTTTTCATTAATAGTATTGAGAATAAAAAATTTTAATTTTCACTATTTCTATGTCTAATGCTAATTATAACAATTCTTCTTAAAATCTATTTTGTTATAAAATACTTATGAAACATTAGATAAGTGTTCCTCAAGAATATGTGGTGGTATTTTGATAAAATTAATAAGATTGATAAGTTTAAAATAAAATTAATATATAAGAAATTTGAATAGAAAAAATATAGATTATAGCGATATTATTTAAATTTTTTAACTACATGTTTCTAAAGTCACTAAAACCGATTAAATTTCATTATGCTCATATTTTTAATTTTTTCAATTAAATGTTCTAAATTCATAAATTTTTTAATTAAACATCGTTATAGACTGTGTTACTTGTTATAATGTTAATAATTAAAAATTAATAAAACAATAAACCACACCTATAATAGAATATTCTAAATAACCTATAAAATAATAATGAATTTTTTTAATAGAGATAAAATGACAATAAATTTTTTGTTAGGGTTAATTGTAAAAATAATATAAAATTTTACTTAATTTTGCAATATTAACTGGAACTTTAAAAAATAGTACTAAAATATTTTAAATTTTAATTTTTAGCAAAAATAAACTGATTATAAATTTCCTATTAACATAGTCACGTCATGTTAGTATTTTTATCACGAATTATATTTGTTTCATATATAAATTTTATTATTTAATAAATTAAAAATCTTAAAATAATTTTATTTCATTATTATCTTAGATTATATGCATATATTAAATAATAAAATTCATACGTAAAAAAATTATGAACTTTAGGTTTGAAAATTTTATCTCAATTTAAAATCTAAAAAAATTGAAACATAAACCACCCCAAGATGAAGCAATTCGCTCAAAAAATAAATAATCAAAACTGTAGAATTGTTAAATTTTGTTTTGAATAGGTCTTTAATTTATTTTAATCTTATATTATAAGTTAGATTTGTTAACTTAAATATCTATTTAATTTTTTATATTTTGCTAATAATTTAAATATTACGTATTTTTTTATTTTACCTTATCTTCTCTTATACATCTTCTAAGGTGTCGTAGAACTGGACGAGATTATAAAATATTTTCCTATTTTATTTATTATTTCGAGCGATGACGGACCCGCGTGGCATGCAAACAAGCAAAGGCCAGGTGGGTCCTTGCGCAAGTAACGCACGTCGCACGAGCTTGTTTCTTTCTAACTCGTGACACCCACACTCCAACACACGCCTAGGAATGTTTGGCAGGTTAAATTTGATTCGCATTGGTGGTGTTTGTTGAAAGTCCCGTTCTTTAGAATTGAAGAAAACATCTGATCTTCCCTGGTGATGGCTACTGCTGACACCATCGCAACATTAATTCAGTCAGGATTACTTAATTTGTTGATATTTAGTACTTTCTATATCTTTTGTGTACTTGCTCTGATACGTCTTTAGGCATTTAATTTCATTCCAAAATTAATAATCAATGTTTTAAAAATCAAGACATTCAACAAGGCATAGTATATCGACTTCATCTCCTTCATGTGAGAGATGATAGCCTGATCTAATCTGATATTATGCTATTATGTGGTCATCTAAATCTTTCCTGAAACTTCAAAAATTGAAATGGGTTACACCTCTCCTCGTTGCAACTCGAACTTCCAAAATTAAACCTACTTAGAACTCGAGCTTCTCTTCTCACCATGACTCATAATCTTAACCTCCTCAAATTAAAAAACTCTTTAAAAGCCAATTTTACAAATATTAGTATTACCTTTCACGCAAAAATTAGAGATGGCATTTGAACCTGACCCCAGTCGGGCCTTAGATCAACGGGTCAGGCCCGAGTTGAACAGGCTTCAGGCTAAGTTCGAGCTTGGGTTGCCCAAGCTCGACACATATAAGGCAGGCCCGGCCCCGGTCGTATTCATTGCCATCCCTAGCGAAATTAAAAAGTATGGTAAAAATTGGATAAAGGTACAGTAGTTTTTGAGTTGCAGAAGTTTAAAGTGGCTTGTTAAGAGCGGATCAAGCGATCTTTAAGTATCCATATAATTCCTGGAGATAAGTCCGAGTGCTTTTATTGAATATTGATGATTAAAGAGGATTCGTTCCATTTCTCAGCACATTAACCAATCTTGAGATTAAGTTTCTTCAACGAAACAAAACACATAGAAGCCAAAGCACCTAAATGTCTCACAATGTTTATCATTAGCCCTCACACTTTAACAGCCAAAGAGGCATTGAAGCCACTGATCACTATGTTGTGTATCAGCCAGATAACTCAATCTGCATGAATGACAAAATTGCAGTTTCAGTAGGCAACAAAGCAATTCAAAGTCTAGGGAAAACTAAACACTCAGATAGACCAACTCCAACTCTGATATTCCTTGATAAGAAACAATGGCCAGATAAAAACAATTATCAGAACAGATCTCCTAAGTTGCGGAGGAAGAAATATTGACATCTATCAAAATGTCATAAGAATGAAACATACAAATTCCATAAATGCCACAATCAAATTCCCAGTTAAAACCAATGATCTCTCTTTCGCTTAAGCCACTAGGTTCTAGTAGCAATTTGATAACTTGCAATAAATATTTTGACCAAGAGATAAAGCACTCATGGAATCTACATTTGTAAACAGATGGATGCCAATAGCACAATTGAAAAAATGGACCATAGGACTAACCTTTTGCCACACAAACTCGGGCATTACACATTATCTTCTCGACCATAGTCATAGACTATGTCAATCTGCACGCACATAAATGAAGTTGAGATGGGAGGAAGAAGAAGAAGATCAAATCAACAAGAACAAATAACCAACTAGAGCTACCAACATTAGGTTTCAGATTCATTTAGTCATCAAGATAATTCTTTTCTCTATCTTTAGTTAATGCCATGTTCATGCTCCACAGTCCGCATTCATATGTCTACCAAGTAAGGCAAATGTTATAATGTAGGGGAAAGGAGTGAGAGCAGCAAATTCAACAAAGGGGAAATGTTATATGCATATGTCTATCGTTGTTGGAACAATTAGGGTTTACGACCAAAACCTCCTTAATAACAAATCGAAATATAAATGCCGCTGTGTTTCTCCAACAAAGACCTGACTTATAGTAGTCTTACTAGAAACCTTACACAAAATAGTAAAAATTAAGTCCTACAAGATTTCCTATTGATAATATGACAATCAAGTAATACCTTATTCAAAATGTTAGGAAAAATCTTATTAAGACTAATTAAATAAGAAAACATAAATTATGAATTGAAATTTGTTCTAGCATATGTTGATACTAAATTCTTTTGAACCACATTCTACTCTAACCATGACTGCAAGCAAAACAGTCCAGGGTTTTCATACAAGTCCTGTAATGCATTTGACATCCCAAATAACAATAAGAAACACTGTATGGGTTTGTATTGAATTTACCCCAGAAGGTGGAGTTGGGTTCCTGGTAAACTTGGAGCCTCCTGGAGCCCAAGGAACTGCATCAAAAACATGAGATCACTGAGCTTTGGAATTGATTGATAACTAAATCATCCATCATGGATTTCCCAAGGCAAGTAAACAAATTTAGTGTGTTTTGTGAGAAATTTACCAATATAGGGATCGGGATGGCGCCATTTGTCGTACTGAGCCTCACCATCAGCTATCATCCTGTCGATTGTGTCCAAATCTTCCTGAAACATAACCTCGCACACACGAATCAGCGCAAAACAAGGTACAAAAAATTCATATCATATGCATCTATGCATCCATACCACATGTTTATTGGCTTCAAATTTTTCACGGAGATTACAAGCCTGGATAAACAGGAAGAGGAGAATCAAACATAAAAACAATGTAATTAGGGTTAGAGAAAGAAAATGTAAGTGAAATCCGAAACAGAGAGTGATTAGTACATCTTCGTAGAAGAGATGACGATGGACGGCCCAGTTAAGAGTGTCTTTAAGAGCACGCCTGTATAGGATCCTAACCCTCTCCTTCTGCGCCGCTCTCCGAGCTAAGTAACCACCAACTGCCGATGCCACGCTCATCTCTCTCTCTCTCTCGCTGCGTCTTCTTTCTCTGACGAAACTACAATAGGAGTGAGTCTATGAATGTGGTTCTGCACAAAACGGCCTCGTTTTAATTGAAAATTTTAATATAATATCATTTTAATCTTAAATTTCTCAAATTTATAAATCAAAATAATTTCATTTTTAAAAATTAAATTAAAATAATATTATTTTTAAAAAACTCAAAAAAATTAAACTCAATTCAAAATTTAATAAAATAAAAATTAATCCATTAAAAAGTCCTTTTAAATCTTATTTATATGTTCATTTTATTAATCAATTTTATTATTCGATTTTTTATATTGTGAAATCCATAATCTTTATTATTAAGTGAGTATTAATTAAATCATTGAGTACATATGCTAACCTTTTTATATTTCAAATAAATCATTCATATTTTAAATAAATCACTCACGAATTAAATTCTAAATTATAAAATAAATTTAATTAATATTTATAATCTCTCTACCGTATAATACTTCCAATTCAGTACAGGCTACAATTTGTACAAGAATTCCAAAGCCCCGTGTACAATTTCTCTACGGCCTATTTTATGTACTTCAAATTAAAAAAGCTCGAATTTAGTTTAATTGAATTGAATTTGGGTTCGAATATTTAAACTCGAGTTTAGGTTCGGTCCGAATGTTTTTTCAGGCATGGTACCACCTTTCTGTAGGTTGCATATATTTGTGAGAAATACATACAACATATGCTTCTGGCTTATATAAGAGACTTGCTGAGTGACCAATCCAGGGACTTAGGCTTGGAGTTTGAGGGCGTGAAGCTAAGACCAAACATCTCCTTGAGAGCTTGTCCCTGTTCTACAAATCTCAACAACTTTGCAACTACACCAGCACTCTCGCTGATGTGATCAATATCCTTGTGATTACTCCATAATCGACTGGTTAACTGTTGCCTTCTACGCTTTGAGTTGACCCCAACTCCCCATTTTTGGTACAACCTCTTCCTCTCTTCTTCTGATAGCCTTTTCCTCATCAGCTTGCTCAACATAGCTCTCTCTCTGTGAAGGGACTTGATGCTGTTTCCCACGTAACAGAATTCACGTAAGACTCTTGTTAATGGTAAATTACTAACAATGATCGTTGGAAAGTACCAGGCAAAGGAAAGTTTATAGAGACAACTCAGTGTTAATCCTTACCAGGAACTGTTATATCAGTTATGCATGTTACAGATGAACAAAGAACTCTACAGCAACATTATTCCATGTAGATGAGAGAGAGAGAGAGAGAGACATTGAACCTTGAAGCTAAAGTGAGTGTTCCATGGCCTCTTACAGCCTTACTTCCTTGAGAAAATGTTTCCTTCAGGAAAGACAATCGCCTGAGCTCCACTTCCATGTAAATGGAATCTGAACGGTCACCTTTAAAGAGCAGGAAAAAATAAGTTCGGTGGATCA
>JAOQMM010000172.1:24560034-24579540 GCA_027563515.1 Erythroxylum platyclados | reverse complement strand
AGCCTCAAATTAAATTTGTTTAGATTATCGAAAATGACATTATTTTACTCTTAAATATTGAATCATTCGAGTTGGCCTTTAGATTAGTCTAAAGATGACATTTAGACTTGGATTTGGCTTGACATGTTGCGGCTTAGCTTGTGATCAACGAAAGCCTTGGGGGCATTTTTTTCAAAAAAATCAAGCCTTAAGTTGCCCAGGTTCAACCCAACCTATAATAAAAATGGCATTGTTTTTAAACAAATGACATCATTTTTCTATTTTTAATTTAAAAATAAAATATAGATCCGGCCAGGCCAAATGGGGCTCAGGTTTGGGCCTGATTGCCTTGAGCCTGAGCTCCAATAGAAATTTTCGAGATGAGAGGCTAACCCGATTCATTATTATCCTTAGACTAATCCTCTAAGCTTAAATTAAATTAAGGATGAAGTTAGGTTGAGCTAAGCTCAAGCTTGAAAATTAATGTCTGAACCTAAGCTAAAGTTTGATTTAACTTGAAACTCGTAGCCCAACTCAAGGTCAATAGGACTTGGGTGACCTAGACCAACTAGATTATTTTCTTTTTTATTTTAAAATTTAGAAAATGACGATATTTCTACTTAAAATATTTGAGCTTTATGCTACCTGAACTCAAACGATACTCAAAACTTCAAAAAATATATTAAATTTAATTTAAAATTTAATCAACTCAAACCAAGCCTATATCTTCCTGGGTTGATTGCTATACTTATTGCGCGTGTCAGGTAGGGGAGATCTATGACAATTTTTGCATCTATGTGGGTTCTCGATCTTCATGTATGTGCTGTGGAAATTTGGGGTCTATGTACGTGACGTGGATTTTCAGTCTGTGTCTGTGACGTGGACTCTTTGTAAATTTCTTCTAGACTTGCAAACTTAAAATTCAGGGTTTAGTATTAAAAAAATAGATTTAATTTGACTGATAAAGCCCGTTTTTCAACTCTACTAACAATTAAATTAACAAGAAATAAAAATAAAAAAGTTTATCATATTTAATAAAAAATTAAAAAGTATTTTCATACCCGAAAATCATGAATGTTCATATAAGAGTTAAAAAAGATGCACAAGATTATATATCAATTTGTAAATATAAGCTTTGTTTTATGCACTTCCCTTTCTCAAATGTTACGATATAGATTAGAAAATTTAGTTAATTCGGTCAGTTTAATCGTAAAAATTTTAAATTATCTAACTTTTCGATTTGTTTTAAAATTTTCGGTTCGATTTACTTTAATAATTCTTATTGTTAAAAATCAATCAGTTTATTAATTAATCAGTTAATTTTTATAAATTAATAAATTCTTATAAATTAAAATAAATCAATTTGTTTTCATTTAACAATCTGTTATGTCAATTAAACTTCAAAATTTGCGTTGAATAAAGAAAATTTTTTCAATCATTTCTAAATTTTTTTAATTTTATTCAATATTTAGCCAATTTTATAACAGTTTGATATCGATTAAACCTTTTAAACTTTAAAAATCTTGTCTTATCGGTTTAACTTTCGTTTCGATTTTTAAAACATTCATATAAAGTCTAATTTGAGCGGAGTCAAATTGTAACACAACATGTTTTGATATAATTATTTGAAATAGTGTTATTTTAATTTATAAATTATTTTAAATCACGTTGTTTTATTAAATCAATCTATTATTTCCTAATGACATTCTACATCGTATGGGTTAAGAATTTCAAATTTTCTTAATATAGCTTAGGATTAATGTCATGTTTTACTTATATTATCATTCATATAAGTTCAAAAGATCAATATTTGAGTAGAGTTGAGCTATTTGAAATTAAGGAATTAATACATTATCTTTAATGTAATAAAAAATTTACTTTTACTTAAAAGTTTTTATTCTAGCCTATCTTTAAATTTATCATTAGTAACATTATATAGGATTTTTTTTTTTTTTTTTTTTTACTAACAACTTGTAATTGATAAATTATTACGTGTATTTAATAATTTATATAAAAAGTAATAGATATAAATTTTATTGTTATCAAACAAATCTCTATCTAATGACATTATCAAAAAACCTAATTTAATAATTTTAATCTAGAGAAATATAAAGCATCTTTAAATTACGGGTAACAAACCTTTCCATGTCCCAAATACAATCAAATCACTCAATTTGAATCCGTTACCACAAAAGTTGATCGTGTCATGTCTCAACCTTTTTTTTTAAATCATGGAACATTATTTCTTGATGAGATAAGAGATTAAAATAATTCCAGTCTTGTAATTGTTACTTTTATAATTTCTTATATATGAAAAAGGATTGATAGGTTCTACACAAATTATAGCTAATAAATTGATTCGACTCAACCTGAAGTTAATTTAGTTAATTCTTAAAATAATATTGTGTTAGTTTAAAGCTTAATTGAAATTTGAACGACTCAGTTATTTAAACGAATTAAACTAAACAATTTGAGTTAGAAATGATATTTTGGTTTGGACCAAAGTTTCTAAGCTCAGCTCAAGGTGATTAAATTTGGGGTTAGATTCAAATTTTTTTAAAATTTTTTTTGGAGCCTTGATTACCTAACTCAAAGCTTGAAAATATCAAATACAAAAGATATAGGCTTAAATAAAACGATATTATTTTCAAATTTTAAATTTAAAAATATAATTGATCGACTTTAACCTATTCAAGCAAGGGTAGTCTTGGATTCAAGTTGTTAAGCTCGAGTTCAATTAGGCTTTAAATTAGGCCCAAGCTTAGGAGGACTAAGCCCGACCTAATTCAATATCAATCTTAATTCGTGTTGGATCAATTCTTATCTATGGGTTTAGGCCCAAAAAAAAGAGTTGGATGCCGTGGCTCCAATCCCACCTATCATCACCCTTAACGAGCAAATATATTTAAACTTTCTTAAAAATAAACAATTGCATTTACTTCAATATGATAAAAGAAACTCCTTTTGAGGTCCATGGATGTGAATGGTCAAAGTAGCATGAACAAAAAGAGAAACCTATACCTAAACAAGAGGAAGATATTAGATTGGTGGCTGAGAATGGAGTGTGAGGAGCTTTCATTTACCCAAAGCATCTTTTAAGCTTGTGGTCTTAGATTAATCCCCACCAAAAGTCCTTAGACCTTTCTTTTCTTTGATTTCACTTAAGGTAGACTATTACTTATTATAGTAGAAAAAATAAAAATACATTTTAAGACTATAATTTTATTTTATTAACTAAATTATTTATTAAAATTTATAATTAAATAAATATTTTAACTTTAAATATTTATTAAACTTGCTATGATATAGGTTCATTAAAACATAAATTTTAAATAGTATATTTAATTAATATAATTAAAATTACATTATATTTATATAAGTTTAAAATTTAAAACATATGATTAATTATAATTAATAAATTTAGAGTTTATTTATGAAAATTATAATTGAGTTAAAGATATTTTTTAGTAAAAATTCATTCCTAAATTAAACTTTTTTAATTATTTTAAACAGAAATTTTAAAAAACCTTTTGTGATTCTTCCTTTAATAACAACAGCAATAAGATTAAGTATAAATTATGCTGAACCGCAAAATATGAAGAGGTCTAGTAGTACGCAACATCACCCCTAACTAATAGAATTTTTGTGATTTCTTCACAATTAAAATAGATTACAATAAAATAAGAAAGGTATTAATAATGTTTCCCTATCATATATTACCATCTCGTTGTTACTATTAAGTGAAAAATATAGTTTTTTATACCTAATACTTTGACCAATGTACTTGGCGTGTTATGTTGAATAGAACAATAAAACATAGTTAATTTATAATAAATTTCAAGTCATCATCTTCTAGAACTTTGACTAATAACACCCCTCACCACCTAAGACCACATTGGTCTATTTCGGTAAGAATAATTAATCATCAATTACTCTCTCAATTTTGTATATTCATATAATAAAAAATTATTATCACGATGTTGATATAAATTTATAAAAAATAATTAAAATTATTTTAAATTGTATTCACTAAAGTTTAAATAAAATTAAATTCTACTAATATTTTTTAAATATTATACCACTTTGCATAAAATTTAAAATTTTATTTAATTTATTATACAAAAATATTTCAAATAAAATTTGCTAAGCAATTAAATCACTAACAAATAGGCTTGTTATTGGATTAAACTGAAATTGAGCTCCTAAATTTGGATAAGATATAAAAATTTATGTTTAAGTTTAAGTTTTATTCAAAACTTGATCAGACTTGCTTTAATTTTAATTAAAATTTTATTTTAAATTTTAAAAATGGTATCGTTTTTATTTAAAACGATGTCTTTTTATTTGATAATTTTGGACTTTAGATCAATTTAGACTGGATCGAAGCCAACTCAAAGTAAATTGAATCCCACGAAATAAAATGAACCAAATTCTTTTATTACTTAGAGTTAACCTTTTTAGATGATTTTTTTAATATTTCAACAATTATCTTATCTTATTATTATTTTTACTTTGACAAAAAAGTCTTTTTTAATTCTGTTTCAATTAATTTCTTTAAAAATTTTACTTGTGTGTTAATAATTAAAAAGCTCAACCAGTTTGATCAGTTTAATCGTAAAAACTTTGAAATATCCAACTTTTCGATCATATTCTCAAATTTTCAGTTTAATTTAATTTAATAACTTTTGTTGTTAAAAACTGATCAATTTATTAATTAATCGGCTTATTTTTATAAATTAATAAGTTTTTATAAATCAAGTTAAATCAATTAATATTCATTTAGTAATGTCTTTTTACAATTAAATCTCAAATTTTTTTATAAATAAAGATAATCTATTTCAACCATATTTTAAATTCTTTAATTTATTTAATATTTGATTGAATCTTTTAAACTTTAAATTTCTTATCTTATTAGTTTAGATGTCCAATTTTTAAAATATATCTAAAACTTAATTTAAAAATTCTATTTTTCTTATTTTATTATCCCCAATTAAAAATCTACAATACTTAATCCAGAATCTCATTTTACTTTTTATCCTAACATTTGTTTTTTTGGCCCACCTCAAAGTAGTGGCTTTACCACATTGCGTGCCCGGCACAGCACTTCAAGGCGCGTGGATAATTTGTTGTTTTCCGTTCACCACCAGTAACACTTCAACAGATCACAAAGATCCACATCTCAGCCACGACAGGTCCACTCGCCCGCTCTACACACTCAACTCCTTTACTCGCCCCGGCAAAGCAGCTTACACACACGTCAAAAACTCCCTTAATTTTAAATTCTTATTTAATGTTTTTATATTAATAATTTTCCCAAGTGTCGATAATTCTGGGCGAGTAAGCGAATTTAGTGTACCCTCGCGTTTACACAATGTGAGGCAGAACTGTTCTTTTTTTCTTGTTTGTTTCTCTCTCCAATTTCTTAATACGCACAGAACAGGTCCAACTGTGTCTCCTTTTGCTCTACCTCTCTCTCTAGCTTCTTTTTCTTCCATGTATGAAATTTCCAAAGCTTCCATCTTTCTTCTTCTTCTTTAATTTTTTTTCTTTATCTTTTTGTTTTCTCGATACCCATTTGGGTTCTCTGCGAAATTCTGGAGCTTTTTTGACTTGAAAGTCATCGAGTTTAGCTAACGGGGATGAAGCGGTGGCACGAGTAAGGAATGGAAACCGTGTATTGAATAGGGTTGAAGAGTGAAATAGCTAGAGGTTAAGAGAGGAAGTGAAATGCGTACGCTTTGCGACGCGTGCGAGAGCGCCGCCGCTATCCTCTTCTGCGCCGCCGACGAGGCTGCTCTTTGTCGTTCATGTGATGAGAAGGTTCTGCTCCTTCAACTTGGTGCCTCTTTTTCTGATCACTTTGAGTTTGAAACTTAGTTTGAAAGATTTAAGGGATGAAACATGGTTTATGCTCTGCTCAAAGTCGGAGTATTTGTATTTGAAACAAAGCTTTTTGGATTGATTTCATATGGAGTTTCTCTGTTTTTCATTTTATTTTTTATCCTAACTTGATTTATATATACTCTATGGTGAGTTTAAATTACTTAGTTCTTCATGTAAGAGTTGGCATTTAGATGGCACGACCGAACTAATATAAGTTTTATCCACGCTGAAGCAATGGATGGATGTTATGTGAAGCTTGTTAAGGCTACTCCATGCCTTTCTTCCTCGTTACTTTGTGCAAGTCCGTGTCTGTGTATATGCAAAAGACTAGGTTTTTAGTAGACTACGGTGATCGGATTAGAGCTAACATAGTTCTTTTTTGTTAGAATTTTTTTAGTAAATATGTTGCTTGGAGCTATCAAGTTGAATTTGGATATGGGTATGATCAAGTTGAGTAACTTATGGTCTTTATTCTAAGTACCAGAACTCATTTCTAGGTCTTCTCTTGGTATATTTAGATAAATAATGTAAGTAGAATGGTCTAAAATTCAAACCAGCGAGTGAGAAAGTTGTGACTCAACGACTCATATAAATATGGTTTGGCAACTATGAAGTAGACATTAGGTGATCACTTGATGATTGTCGTGCTTGTGTAAGCTTCTTATTTTCCTTCAGCAATTGCCTACTATTATGATTCTCATAGTGGCATTTTGAAGAGGTACTTACATTTTTGTTTAGGTTCATATGTGTAACAAACTTGCCAGTCGACATGTACGGGTTGGGCTTGCCGATCCCAGTGATGTTCCTCGATGTGACATATGTGAAAATGCACCTGGTATTATGACTTCTGCCTCTTTCTTCTTCTTCTTCTTCTTTTTGGTTTGCTTCTACTGGTGATATTCATTGTTTAAGTTCTGTACCAAAAGATTGAGGGCTTTTGCTTTGTTTGAAAATGCATGTAGCTTTCTTTTACTGTGGGATAGATGGTAGTTCCCTCTGCCTTCAATGTGATATGATTGTGCATGTTGGTGGTAAAAGAACCCATGTGAGGTACCTCCTATTCAGGCAGAGAGTTGAGGTTTGTGTCTCTGCATTGTAATGATTGGATTTTATATCGTTTCAATGGGAAGGTTCCTGAAATCGACGTGCTTTGCCCATTATTCTAACTAGTTTCCAGGGGATAAACCTGGACGCCTTGAGGAACTAGGACAACAAAATATTGATCAAAATGAAATGAGGACGGTCCAAAATCAACCACCTAAAATTTCAGTGAGGGAAAACCAGCAAAATCGTAGGGTGAATTATAATGATGGTGATAGCAAGATGGACAGTATATTGATTGATCTTAATACTCGGCCTCACCGGATACATGGGCAAAATTCAACTACCCAGGTATCTTCTTTTCCAGCATAGGTCTCAATAGCCAGATCATAACATTTCAAGTATCAGGAGTAAACATATTTCTTGATATAGTACCCAAACAGTAGTTGAGACAGTATATGTGCAGCATCTGACAGTTAAAAGAACAGATATTTTACGGTTAGCACAACATAAGAACATTTCTCCTCTTTATCAAAATATTTCACTTGTATGCACGATCTGATACAATCCACTCAGATAAATGATAATGCTTGAAACTTAAACTGAGTGAATTTATGTCTCTGATTTATATTAACGAACAGGGTATGGACATAACAAGTGGTACTAACCATGAATCAGCTAATGTGGTTCCAGTTAGATCCTTCAAAAGAGAGCCTGAAAAGTAAGCAAGGTCAGCGAAACTACAAATCTATATTTTGCAAGTTTGTTCGACCTTGATTTTCATCTATTTTGTTCTTCAAAGAGGAGCTGTAGCTCATTGCAACGTTTAATGAATTCCTTAAGTACTGGTTATATAAATGTCTTGCGTAGTACAATATTATGCATTATTCATCATGCTGGTGTCACACAACAAGCTTACTCTGTAATTATTTTATAAAAAGACTTTGGTGCACATATGGTATGATTGTTAGCCACATGCAGATGGGGATAGAGGACAGGTTATGTTTTCACGTACTGTTCGATACAGTTCTAATCTACCTTACTTGTTTCATTTTAAAACTGATCTATAGTATATGGAAGTCATAGTTTTACGATAAGTCTGTTCTTTTTCTACATATATAAATTCTGTTGTTAGCTAGTGCATCAGTTGAAGATGGAATACAGACTTTGATTTTAGTTACATGGTTGTGGAGTAATCATTTTCCATTGTATTTTTAGCTTCTAAGTACAACTTCATATTATATTTGAGCCCTTTGGGAATATTATCATCGGGATGTTGCATTAGACCATGTCAGAAGTGAAAAAAACTGCTCGTCTTGTTGGTAAATTATATTGTTTACTACATGGGAATCTTATGCCTAACCTACTTGGGAAATTCTTTGTTAATTCTTTAGCCTCGTTGAATCATTGAAATTTGCCAAGTAGAAACTAAGAAGTAACCGGGATTTTGTAGATTTCCATTTCAATCTTCTAATACTGAACTTTTCGATGAACTTTAACTGCTGTATAACTATTTGACCTCTTCCTCTTGATTTGTGGTTGCAGATGTTTCTGGCTGAAAGTGAGCACATTTAGGACTTGAACCTGCTTTAGACATTCCGATTTCCAGATCATGGTTTAGGCTTAAGATTCCCTGTGACTTTGGTTATATTAAAGTTTTGCCATGTATCAAAAGCATCATTTTTAGCTTTATGTCAAAGAAATAACAGAAACATTATCAGTTCTCGAATTACAGGTTAATCAATACACTATCACTAGCTGGTCCTTTTTTGTAATAAGATCGCCAAGGATTCATTTGAAAGAGTGAATCCAGAAAGTAATTGGTATTGTTTCTACCAAGTATAAAACTACTTGCATTCATTTTCTGTACCAGAAAGTTTTTGGTTGAGTGTGAGATTACTGGTTCATAGTTCACATTTTTCTAAAGCCAGTCGTAAGAGCACCTGCAATTTCTTGATTTCCATGAAGACTGAAGTTCTTGGTCTATCCTTGTGGGAATCATAAATTCTTCTCCTTTTTCATATACCAACTAAATGTGGGATTCCACTTCAATAATGGCGATTCGAGGATAATAATGGTGTTCTTGTGAGCCCACCATGCAACCAAAATTGGCGACCTTTAATGATCATTCCAGTTTGTGTTACCCTTGAATTGCTACTCTTACGTGGTCTGAAACGACTCATAACTTGTACACACACAGCTCGTTTTGCCACCCCATACTACAGTTCCAAGGTTTTTGGAGCTTCTGCTTTAGCGACCAAAGTTTGTTCCTCAATGCCTGATGCAATGGTTGGCTGTTCTATGTCATTAACGTTGAAAATTCAAGAAATGAATGTCACTATTGAGCTAGCTATCTGTGATTTTTGTTCATTTTTAAAGAATTGTTACTGAGAATTTCAATGATCGAGATCATCAGAAAATTTCGAAGAAGGTAAGTCCAATATTAGGAGTCTAAAGCATCATGTTCATGAAGTATGATGTATCATATTCAAGTACAGACTAACCAATCTCGTTGGGAAGAGTTTTATTAAGTGGCTAAAGTACAGGCAACCAAAGAACAAAAATAGTTTCCGATCAAAAGGTTATAAAGCATCAACACATGAAGAGGGAAACCAGTCACCACGTTGGAAACTCCTTGTATCCTCTGCATCTATAGCTTCTTCTTCTTAGTAGACATAGCCCTTGACGAACATTCCTTTCTTGGCCTCTTCTGATTCACCCTCACCAGTGTATTTTCCGAGTTGAGCAAGTGAGTTGGCCTTGGCACGGATGAGTAGTGCCTCCTGAGCTGTCTTCACATTCTCTGGCCTGCCTCCCCATGTCTTGAGGCAAGTGTTCTGGAGAGCTCTGGCATATGAGAATGAGACATGCCATGGGTTTGGAGCTTGGTTCATGGCATTGAGGTTAAGGGTTGCTTCAACTTCAGATTGGCCACCAGACAAAAACTGCTCCAATGACAGTTTCACAGTGAGTACATAGCCCCCACACAGGGATTCAGAAACAGACAATAAACTGTCATAAGTATACTTTAAGCAAGGTCAAAGAGCTCCCATAAAGGGATTCAGAAACAGACACTAAACTGTGATAAGTATAATTCAAGTAAGGTCAAATGGAACTTGCCATGATTCCAGGGACAGCTGGTGGGATTCTTCTCTTAAGGAGCTTCAGAGTGTACTCAGCAACCTGTTCAGGACTGGCCCTTTCCTTGCATTCAGCTCCAGGAGTGACCATGCTAGGCTTGAGGAGGATACCCTCAAACATGACATTGTTCTCAGCTAAGTAGAAGAACACCTCAGCCCAAACCTTCTGTGCTACTTCAAAGGTTCTGTCAATGCCATGCTCACCATCAAGCAAGATTTCAGGCTCCACAATGGGGACGAGACCATTGTCCTACAGAATCCAGGGGACAAAAGTTGTTCAATCAGACAAATGGCCCTAGATAAGAGATGAAAAGAAAAAGGTATGACTTGTAAGAGTCTTTCCATTTTCCAATTCCATCCAATCTGTTTGTTCCTAGAGCTATTTATTCGAACTGCAGACATTCCTACAAATTTAAAAATGAAATATGTACTTGGGAAATGGCTGCATAGCGAGCAAGACCCCAGGCAGCTTCCTTCACAGCCAAAGCAGAAGGACCATTGGGAATGCTCACAACTGTACGCCTGAGCAGTTACCAGTGAATTGTGTCAAAACTATGTAGCAATAGCAGCTAATTGGGAAAGAGTGAACGATGGTCAGCTTTGTATTTGATACCATTTGGCAAAGCGTGCACCCTGTTGGTAGTAAGCGGCTGAGCGGGAGGCAAGACCGTCAAGACCTTGGCACCAGGACTCGTCATTGGAACCAACTAGAGGCACCAAACCCTGTTGTTCTCATCGTTCAAATCACAAGGTGAGCAATTCTATTCAGCTCAGTCACTTTAATTGTCTAGTACATGAATGACCTCGTGTCTGCATATATATTACCTTGTCGACTTTGATACCCGGGACGATGTTTTGTTCAACAAGAACATCAACCATCTTCTTGCCATCAGTTGTAGATTGGTAGAGGGTCTCCTCAAAGAGGATGGCTCCGGAGATGTATTGACCAAGTCCAGGGGCAGAAACAAGAAGGGTACGGTAAGCCTGACGATTACTCTCTGTGTTCTCTAGTCCGATAGAGGCAAGTCGTTTCCCACAGGTAGCATTGGACTCATCCATGGCCAAGAT
Organism: Erythroxylum platyclados; assembly: GCA_027563515.1. Lineage (NCBI taxonomy): Eukaryota > Viridiplantae > Streptophyta > Magnoliopsida > Malpighiales > Erythroxylaceae > Erythroxylum > Erythroxylum platyclados. The sequence continues at coordinate 24,568,429 of JAOQMM010000172.1, read as the reverse complement.
ACCTCGGCCAGGTGATGCAACAGTTTTCTGCACAATAAACATGAAACTTGTAACAAATATATTTCATCTCTGCAGTCTAAGAAATTCATGTTTTCAGAGAGAATTATCTGGTTCATGCACAAGAAGCATGTGACTATAATTAATCTGTTTCTTCATTATCTTCATCTGGATTAATATCAGAGATGGTCTAAGGTTGCACCAACTTGGTGGGCAACGGCTGAAAAATGAACGCCTACTGAGCATCTATAGTTGGTATTCCAAATCTGCCATGGAATAGGAAATAGCTAGACCATTTTCACTACTTCACTATCTGTTTCTTCATTATCTTCATCTGAATTAATATCAGAAGTGGTCTATGGTTGCACCAACTTGGTGGGCAATGACTGAAAACTGAATTCCTATTTAGCATCTATTGGTGGTATTCAAAATCTGCCATGGAATAGGAAATAGCTTGACCATTGTCACTACTTCACACGCCACAGTTTCATTCCTTAACTTAGTAGCTAGACCATAAAAAAAAGTTCCCAACTTCAAGCTTAAACAGCAAATTAAGGTGATGGAGAAGCAAGTAAAATTACCGCAGTCTTGACAAGCTCATCGGCATAGGAACCAGCACGAACGGTGAGACCAGAGGGTGTGGTGGTCTGGCACCGGACAATGGAGGCTGATGCAGAACGGAGGCTCTGACCCTTGACCCAATCAGGCTTGTCAATGACAGGTGACGACTTGAGGAGTGAAGCTGAGGCCATTTTCTGCTCTTTCTTTCCAAGTTTTAGAGGCTTAAGGCAACAAATGCAGAAGATAAAAGAGCGGCCTTACACTAGAATTGGTTTATAGTCTTATCTCCTCTTCCTGTCTTGAGCCTCTTCACCACACGTAACCATGCACTCTCTGTATTTATATTTGGACAATGTGGTTATCAAAAGATGTCGGATTTGAGGTTGTCGTGAGCTAGCCAATCGGGTTCTGCCATTTGGATGATAGATTGCACACTTGGGATAGTTAGGTGTGGTTGAAATGGATGCTTTTATTCTCACCTTAAAAAAATGGAATTATGGTGTCATAAAAAGCTTAGATATTTTTACTTGTAGTGTCAAGTAGTAGAGACAAATGAATCAAATTCCTACTCTACAGCTTCCTGTTTAGTGTGTGTTTTTGGATCCAGACAAGTAAAACATGAGGCTCTGGTCTCTCTTGGTTTTGTTTTTTAGCTTCATTTGATTGACGGTCATGGTTTAGTGCTCTGTGAACCCCACCTCAACGGCTGTATTTGCTTTGCACGGATAGTTATTGGCTGCATTCGAAGGTTTATTCAGATTTTAGTCTTTGCTTAGCTCCAAATTCTAGTTTCTTTACATGGCTAGAGCCTGATCCGACTCTTTTCTTTCACAACCTGAGCTTGATCTGATCAGATTCAGTCAAAACCGATTTGTTTTGACCGAACCAACTTAAGCATAAATCCGACCTGAAACCCAATCAACGGGCTAGGTTTTGCCAATCCTATTTGTAGAACAGAAATTTGCTATGAATACCATGAATCTCGGGAAATTGAAGAACAAAGAACCAAAGTATTGATGCTAAATTGGAATCCTAGTTCATGAGAATCACTTATACAGGACAGATATTTACGCTAAGTACAGGCACAAGGGCTCTGAAGCTGAAGTTCTTGGTTCTCACTATTCTCAGACTGAACAAAACATAACACTAGCCCCAGTTATTCACTTCCCAGTTGAAGATGTATCCTAGCCCAGATATCCATTTTAAGGAAGAGTTCCCATTTGACATGATACAGAATCATCTCTTTGAATATCAGGTCTCGCACTACAAACCAAAAGTTGCAAAAGATTCAAGAAAAGAAAGAAAAACTCGGCAAGCAATACGTGGAGGAACTCCCGACATTGCAGCTCAGCCAAAGAAAAATGATAGAAATAAAAGTATTCTATAGCTACATGGCAATATTGAGTTGTGGCAACAACATTTTAGATAGTTTACAACAGATATGAAGAATTTCTGTGCGTTGTTAATACAAAGAAAGATCAGAAACTCCACTAACTAAACTGTCAACTGACTCTTCTTTCAAATCCTCCCACTCCTCTGAACCAGCAAGAGCTTTCTTCAACTGTTTAATAAGCTCATCTTCTAGCTCATCTTCCTCATCTGGAATTCCCAAGTCCCAGACCCTAAAGATATCCTCAGTCGAAGGCTCTTCAATTGTTGTCAACCCTACATCAAGTTCGGAATCTTCAGAATCATTTGCTGCCACACTTTCCTCCTTGTAATTTGGCAAAAAAGGATCTTTTACTGAAGTTTCCGAGAGATCTTCATGAAGAAGTTGGGAAAGCAAAACGCTTGTTCCATTCTCGATCGTAGACCCATCACTTCTTGTTCCTGTTTCTTCAATTGCTGGAATAGATTCATGCTTTATTCCTTCAACAGATTCAACAGAGTTTGATGATCCTACTTCACCAGTAGGAACCATTCCCATATCATTCCCATCAAGAAAGCTACTAGTTTCAGGAACAGTAGATTTGTGTGATCCCTGCTGCGAAAGAATTTCGATCAAAGCATCTGTGATAGAATTCCAGTCCCCGCCAGGAATTTCAGGGTCTTTAACCAAGCAAGAATCAACCCAAGCTATATCTTCAGTAGAAAGAGGGTCTCCATTCTGGCTAGAGATAGAAGAACCATGAACAAGAGAAGCAATCGAGCCTTCAACATTCTCATCACCAAAAGCCATGGCTAATGTACCGACAAAACATTGACACCTGAATCACCAATTGCACAAAACCAATTTAAACCTACTTCAAATCAAATATAAACCCAACTACACCTGATTTCAAAAGGGTCAACAACCTAATCACTCAGTTCATAATTAACTGACACACACAGATGCATGTCGTCGCCAGGAGGATGATTACAGACCTAATAACCAATGAAATTTTACATGGAAAAGAAAACCCAGGATCACTTTGAACCCCTAGTACCAAGTTTCCAACTTTCCATTCGATTACGATTGATAAGAAACTAGTTCACTGAACCAACAAAAGATGGTTGTCTAAAGAGAAAAAGTAAAGAAGCAAACGGAACATTACCGTCGGCCAACGAAAATCAGGCAGCACTGAACATGACTTATAAATGCTTCGAACTGGATTCGATTAAGATAAATACCAAACTGAAATCGCCAAATGGATGGCTTTTAAAGAGGGTTTTGCCTATTCCCAATTCGATATGGAGGCAAAAATCATTAAATTTCCGTTGCCGGGAATCGAACCCGGGTCTTTCGGGTGAGAGCCGAATATCCTAACCGACTAGACTACAACGGATTTATGCTTGTAAGGGATGAATACATTTATAGATAAAATAAAACACAGTCTTGCTTTTGTTGCAAATCTATTTTTTTTGTGAAAAAAATAATGAGTTGTATTAATACTAAAAGGAAGTTGGGTACATTCACTTTGTGGGTCACCGACTGTGCCTTAACATTTTTTAGGCTTTGAAGTCTCCATATATTCCTCTTGTTTTAATAGCTTATCTAGTTATTGTGAAAAGTAACGTTTAACTCTACTAAGAATGTTTTGATTTATGATAATATCCACACTTGTTTCATCTCACTGTCTAATTATCTGCTTTGCAAAAACGCTTCGATATGCATTATGATGTTGTCGATAATGATCACCATAAGGGATAAGCAAGATACGACCCTTTTAGAGAAGCTTCTTCGATTTCTAATTTCCTAAATTTCCCAAACCAAGTGAGCTATTTTCCTGTTAGAGTATCTCATATTGTAAATGTTAAAGGGTTTATAAGTGGTAAAGATTAACTATTCAAATGACTAGCTCTAGTTATTTTGGTAATAGTTGACCAAAGTCCAATTCTTGTTAATAGGCTCTACACTCTACCTATATTAAAAATTCTAATATGGTACCAAAGTAGGTTTGGTCTGGATTATTAATTTTTTGATGGTTTGTCTGAATGTCCAGTCCTAGCGGCCCGGTCCGTTTACCTCTGCGCTTATTTCAAGTGACGACTAGATGTCCAGTCCCAGTTGTACTTGAGGGAGAGTGTTAGAGTATTTCATATTGAATAAACATGAAAATGTTAAAGGGTTTATAAGTGGTAAATGTTAACTATCCAAATGACTAGTTCTAGTCATTTTGGTAATAATTGACCCAAGTCTAATTCTTATTAATGGACTCTACACTCTAGCTATATTAAAAATTCTAATATTTCCCTCTATAAATCCATGCTCTGGTATTGTTCTGTGTTTTTACTTTTTATCCATTGCATGCTTCAACTTATAACATCTTCCTATTTTCTAGTGGATCCTCAGCCCCACATCTTCGTGAAATGTCTTCCCATATGATGTTTGGGTACTGGCAAGTGAATAGCATATGATTGATCGATTCATTGTCTTTCACGCATAGTGCACACCTATTAGGAATTGTCATGTATCTGTTGAGTTTATCCTCTGCGGATAGCTGTCCTTGAATGGCCATCCAAAGGGTTAGGATTGCCCCCCCATACCAGCTCGCTCTATTTTCCAAACCCCATAATAGGTTTCTTACCGTTTTGTTATTGAATAAACCATTTTGAGTCCTCATTATATCCCTTTTATCTTTCTCTTTGTTTTTTTATTAAAAGGGAATGGGAAACATCCAACTAGTGGATAATTACGTCCCGTGATCAGGTCACTTTTATAATGTCTTGAAATAAAACATTAGGCAAACTTTTAAAAATTCCGTCAAGGAGATAATAACCAAGTGGAAAGTTCAGAGCTATAATAACCAAAACATCTGCCGCTTTATTACTCTCGTGGTACGTGTGTTGAATGTGAACCTGCTACTATCATCTAAGTAGATGTCGGATTTGCTTCATCAGCGCCAATTTTATCTTTCTCATTTGAAGGATTGGTATTTGGTATTGAGTAGGAGTGTTTTCACCCGTGTATCTGAGATCAACCTTCTTATGATCTCCTTGTTGCCGAGGCCTTGCTGAGTCCATTGGGAGATGCTGCTTCAACCCATAGAGTTGTGGCTGCTCATGTAGGACTCCTATCTCCAGCCATTTTTCAAACCAGAAAATTGTTTCTTTCCCATCTCCCACCTTATGTCTTATACGAGGTCTGATTATCTCCCTTGTCTCTATTATCTTCTTAAAAGTAGTTGAACCCTTTCTAGAATTTTGACATTCTAGATGTTATCTTTGGTTAGATATTCATTTCATACCCCAGCCTCCAAAATCTTCTTGTTAACATTGTATGATTGACTACTTGAATCGGTATGAGGCCTACCCCCTTATTTTCTAAGCTTACATATATCAGTCCATTTGATCTTTGCTTTAGTCCTGCCTTGCCTATTTCCATTCCACAAGAAACCTCTCAAGATCTTATTAATGGCTTTTATTACCATAATTGGTAATACCAAATGTGAGGCCAGTAAATATTAATTGAAGAAAGGACATAATCAATTAACTGTAGACGACTTGCCATAAAAAGGCATTTAGTACTCCAATGCTAAATTCTTCTTCTGGTCTTCTCTTCAAGTAGTTTGAACTCTGAATATTTGTGCTTTATGAAGTTTACAGGTATTTCAAGATACGTAAAAGGTAACTGCAGTACCTTTATACCTGTAATATTAGAAAACCACTAAGCATTCTATAATGCATTAGCAGACATATATATGTCACTATTTTGATTATTTACTTCTAGCCTCGATACATTTACGAATATTCTTAAGAGTTGTAACAAGCGAAATGATGGAGCGATGATCAGCCTCAGAAAACAAAAATGGGTTCTCTGCAAAGTTGAGATTTAGGATTCCACATTTTTTGCATTTAAGGTGAAATTTAAAGAGGGAATCCTTTCTATCATCCTGACCAAAAAACTCTATTGTTATGCATTACTTTATCCATCTTATGAAGATTGTAGAAAATTGTATGGTTTCACTAATTACTTCTGTAATGTGCATAAAAATAGTTATCCTTTTTATATATTTTATTTGATTTTGAAGGTATAATTAATACTTACAATTCACACATAACTATCAAAATATTAATTAAATATCAATAATTTCAATTTAGTACAAATATAACTCTAAGATTAATTCCTATATTAATCTGGTTAATATGAAATTTTAATAAATAAATTGTAATGTTCTAATTTATTATTTAGAAAAAATTTAAAATTTTAATTTATTAAATATTGTATATATTAAAAATTCACATGTTATTTGAATTGAATAATGCTAAAGTTAATAGTTAATTTTATAATAAGTTAGAATTTTGATATTTAGTTAATATTTTTAAAAATTATTTACTAATAAAAAATATATTTTTTTATATTTGAAAATATAATTTATTCACACCTTCTTTAAAATAAGATCTTGAATTTAAATATTTATGTATAAGGACAAATATAAATTTTAATTTAGATAATGCAGTATCTAAATTAGTTAAAAAATAGAAATTCACATAATATTAGAGAATTAAAAGGAATAAACTTTTCTAAGACTAGTGTTACTAACCTTCACAAAATACGATTTCCCAAAAAAAAAGGCTTCTTACAAAATACAACATAATTATATTAAAAAATGATTTTGTAATTCCATATTTAACACAATAATATAATAAATACATAAAAATTATATGCTTAAATATTATAATTTCCAAAATTATTACATACAAATTATATGCTTAAATATTATAATTTCCTAAATTATTTTTAAAAATTAATTAATACCAAATTAATTCATATCTTTTTTTTACAAATATAATAAAATAAAAATTTGATATGTAAAATTCTAATCTTTCACAAGCAACGACACGCTTGTTATTGAAGTTCCAAGCCCAAAACCTAACAAACCTCAATTAGGGCTCCAAGGCTTTGATTAATTGGGTCAGGGGTGGCCTTCTTCAACTCTTGATTGTACCAAAATTACGCCAAGGGCCTAAGCAGATTTTGTTTCCAATCAGATTCCCAGATTCATCGTCCGTAGTGTTGCTTCTTCAGAGGCGGTACACGCTCTCCGTAACGTTGCTGAGTTCGTAAACGCTAAGGTTTGTCCCTTTTATTTCTTTCAAAATTCTTTTGTTTCAGTTATGGGGTTGAGTGTAATCGTTTTCAAAAAAGTGTGGTGTGCTTTGAAATCTCATCTTTTACCCGTTATATTGTGATATCTGGATCTTGTTTATGCTATTTTGGTTTGCAATTTTTTGTTGGGGGTAGGATTTGGTGGGCTTTTCTTAAATCTCGGTGTTCGATTACAGGGTCACTGCGATTTTGGGTTTTCTGGGTTTAGGATGTTAATTCATTGGCAGGTAGATAATTCGTAGTTGTTATAACTATTTTGGTGCATTACTCTTTATAGAGTACTTTTTAGAGGAAACAAACCTTTTTATATCCGTGATTTGTTTTTGAGAATGTTCAAAGCCTTTATCTCCTTGTTCTTATTTGAAAATTTCATGTATTGTGGGTTATTTGGTGTTATTTTATACTCTAATGGTGCTCTGCAATAAGTCAAAGCAGCTTATGAATTTGTTGCTCTTAAAGTTTTGGAAATGGATTTGGTGTGCTCATCTTCATGGTGTAGCATATTTCAGAGTGGAGGATGCGTTTGGAGACTTCTGTTGCCAATTAAGAGAATGTGGTTTTCGTTTCACATGGTTGTTCTTTATGGAGAAGTCTTGTTCTGCGCTTAAATCTGTTTTGAAACCTGGTTACTCAGGTTGAGTTTATGGTCTATTTTTCATGTCTCCTGGATTTTTCAGACTAGGTTCGTACTGTCTGAGGGCTCCAAATTGATCTTTTCTTTATTATGGTCGAAAGCTCTGAGAGGTCTCTATTTTTCTCCTCCCTTTTGTCTCTTAGTTAGAACTGTCATGAACCAGGTTTGAATGCTTGGTTAAGAAGATGGGATTCTTTTACGTTTTTGGAACTACCTGAGCTTGATGTTTCATGGGGAAGGACAAAAGTTTATGTTTGCTTCAATGATGTGGGTGAGGAAAATTTCATTAACTGCTGGTGTTGGGTGCAAGGATAGTGCTGACGTGTAACTGGTCCAGAGTGGGTTTCTTGTTAAAAAGTTTTGTTGTTCTTGTTGGGGTTTGGTGTTTTGTTTTGGAGGGATGGTGAGGAATTCGAATTTTAGTAAATGGATGATGACGGGTGTGGTTGTAATGTGGACAGGGAGGGGACTGCTGGTGTTGTTGGTGGTGGTGTTTTTTGCTGAACAGTGGTGGTAGGTTTTAAGGGTAAGTTTGAAATATGAGTTCAGACAGCAAGAGTCCAAGCAGGAGCAGGAGCAGGAGCAGGAGCCCAATGGATCGTAAGATCCGCTCTGATCGCTTTTCCTACCGTGGTGCACCTTACAGACGAGAGTCTCGTCGGGGTTACAGGTTT